>VZRX01006408.1:162896-212796 GCA_013398075.1 Notiomystis cincta
TTTTTTTTAATTCAGTAATAAATAGTGCCATAATCCTGGCAATAGCTGGTTTGGCTCTAATAATCTGTACCTCAATGATGACATAATAAAGCTGGACATGAGCTGCCAGTGTGCACTGACAGCCCAGAGAGCCAGTGGTGTCCTGGGCTGCATCCAGAGCAGCGTGGGCAGCAGGGCAGGGAGGGGATTCTGCCCCTCAACTTGTGCAATTAATATTGCAGTTGTTCTCACTGATCTTTTCAGTGGTAGAGGGTGCTTTCTATAATTAAGGTGTCTGGTCAGAGGGAAGGCATGAATTTTCAGCATATGGGTGTAGCTGGGCGATCTCCAAGCTGACATTGGCCAGCAGCTCTGTAGAAGTGGAATTTGGGGCTGTAGGCAGCATTTAAGTGTTTCTGATAAACAGTGCTGGTCCTCAGAAAACTGAAGGGGGCTGTACCCACTACAGCCTTGCACTCAGCTGGTTCCATTGAAGATGAACACAGTTCAAAATCCTCTTACATGTGAAGATTTTGAAGCTTGGGACTGACACTTTTGGGACTCCTGTTCTTGGCTTTTTACATCTGATTTTGCTTAGGCATGCATACATTTAATATAGATTGCAACTTCTGTATGAAGCATGATCCTCTGCAGTCTTGGAAGTGTCTTGTGTCTTGTGCTGTGTTCAAAACAAGCTTGTCAGACGTTTGGCAAATATTATATTATGTCATTCACTACTGTGCTGGATAATGTGAAGCTTAGCTGAATTACTTGGTAAAAAAATGACAGTAATAATCAGCTATCATTGCACAGAGCTTTGCTGTGCTCAAACAAATCAGTTGCCAATTTCTACCAGGCTCCATGAGGAGTACCACAAATTGTCAGCAGCGCCTTGCAGTTCCATCTCTTGCATTTTGAAACAAATGCAGCAATTTCTAAACATGTGTCCTGTTTTCTGAATTCATGTACAGTGAGACAAGTATGTGTGTGTTTTCTTGGGGGTTTTTTTTGCTTGTTGGATTGTTGGCTTTTGTTGTTGTTGGATTGGGGTTTTTTTTGCATAAAAATCCCTTATAATATTTTCTGTCCAATGTTTTCTTAAAAATTAAAATTCCTGAAGCCAGTTAATCAATTTTAGCTCTGCTTATTATCCACATGGAACTGTTTTTCCACCCCCAAATTAATAAACATGGCAGGGAGCTTGTTGTTCTTGTTCAGATTGGCCTGATAACACCTATTTTCTTAGAAGTTTCACTTGTATTGTAATTTCATGCTTCTCTCAGGACTTTTGCTGACTGTTACAATATCATGTGTTCCTGTTATCAAGTCTCTCTCCTCTTTAGCATTATTAGAAAAAGTTACAAGACACCTTTTCCTTTTCAATAGTGTTTTGTAATTATGAGACTATGTACTGAAATTTTGCTGGTAGAGGATCCAGACTTCACCAAAGGATATTCCCAGGGGATTTGATACCTGTTGAAGTCATTATTACTATGGTGTTGTGCACATGTTGATCAAACTTCTGACTTCCAGGGTCAATTTTTGAGGTAAACTTGGAAACCTTGCCCAGGAATGGTTTTCCAGGTCCTTTCTCATTGTGAAACAGGGCTCACCAGCTATTGCAGACTCTGGTAGATGGTGCAGTATTTAGGCAATTGATGATGTATCATTCTAAGTCACTGTCCTTTCTCTTGTGTACTAATGATTACAAGTATTACCTTGCTTATTTTTGCTCAGTCCTTAATCTGAGCACTCAGTAGGCTTATTATTTTATTACATGTATTGTTTTACTTTTGGGTTGCCTAATAGTAAGAGAAGCACATGTTATTAAAACAAAAAGGGGGAGTATGGGTCGTCAGGAACATTTGATAATTCAATATTTACACTAAAATCTTTTGAAAGTAGACCATCAATTTTGATCTTCGTTGGAGTGATACTGCTCTGAAGATTTGCATATGTGCAACCAATTTCTAAAAGTTTTTACCTAAGGATCTACAATTGGGTTTGCAATGGCAAGGCCTAGCTGATTTACTAACCTAGGAGAGAAAGTACACGTGCCTTATCACCCACAGGTCCGAAGTGGTTACCTGCTTGTTTAGATGATCATCAGTCGTCTCTGAGAAGATGAGGCTCAATGAGAGGAGAAATGACCTAATCACCATCCAGCCCTCATGGCCAAGGCAGGAGCAGGGATAGGACTGCCAGGAACGTGGCTGTGCCTGGAGGCTCACAGAGGCAGCCTGCCAACAGTGGCCGTGTGTCCCACTGCAGCCACCATCATGTTATTGTGCTCCTGCTGACCTTCTTCAGTCATTCCCGGTTCTGTGCTTCCAGAAAGACATTCAGTAATGTCAAAGACAGCATTTTGGCTAGTGAACTCCCTCCTGCCTAAACAGCACGCCCCCTGAGCTCCAGCATATGAACTTTGGGACAGTAGCATTTGCTTCCACTTCCTGGAGACATTTGACACGATCTTTTTGTTTTCCTGTGCTGCGGATCTCTGTCAGTGGCGTGGTTGTATTTGATGGGTTTTTATTGATTGTGATGTGTATTCCATGTATCTTATCCTGAGCCCAGCAGATGGCCAGTAACAGTCTTAACAATATAATGGCTTTACAGGTGCAGACTGTTTTAGCATTGGGGCACATGCCCAATTTAAAAAGCTTAGGTGTTGGTTAGGACGACAGCCGAATGCTACTTCGTTGACGCTCTCTGGGCTGTTGTCTGATGTGCAGCTCTTTACAAGTTTAGGCTGCAATAGATTTTCTGCTTTTAGCACATGGCCACGGGTGTCAAGATTTTGAGGGGATGTGTTGTATGAATTTTTGAGGTCACTCCAAGTCTATTCATGCCGGTATAAAGAAGCTTAAGGCAAACCTAAACCACCTTCAATGGAGGGATGACAAAGCTTGGTTAACTTCTCTGATGCACTCATGGGGAATCAGTGGCTGGTTGAAAGATGTGATCAGAACTGGATGTGTTGTTCTGGGCATAATTATAGTCATTCTTCTCGTTGTGCCTTGTTTGCTTGCCTGGATGCAAAGGGCCCTGCACTGGACAGTAAACGCTGCCTTTGTGGTAGAAAAACAAAAAGGGGGAATTGTGAGGGTCGACAGCTGGCCTGATGGCCTCACATGGAAAGTAGCTTCGACCTTGATCAAGTCACACTGTACCAGTGAGAGAAAGCAGGCAAGCATCCCGTGAGAGCAGGCCAGTGGGAAAAGGGAGAACCACAAAGGAGAGAGCTGGCTAACTTTGTAGCAGCAATGTGTGGAGGGTGAGAGTAGTTAGTGACAACTATGATAGTTGATATTATAAAGAGTGTCTGAAAAGCACTATGGCATGTAAACTAAACACATGTATATATATATATACACATGTATGTATATGTATATATTAAAAAATATGCTGGTTCTGGGAATAAAGGGCATTGAGAAATTGACCTAAGTGTGTGCCCGCTTCTTCAGTGTCCTGACCGTCTCCCTACCTGAGAATACCACCCCTTATAGCTGCCACAGTGACCTTTCTAAAGACTTTCAGGGTGGTCTTCCCTCAGATCAGGAGGGTCTCTGAGCACCCTTCCTGCCTTACTTTCCCTCAGTTAGTTTCCTATGCTCTCTTCAGTCTCTTCACCTCTAGTTTGCTCTCCCATGGCACCTCCTTCCACCACCCTGGGCTGCACTGACAGGCCACGTGTCTTCTCTGCTCCCCACTTAGGGCAGGCTGCATGCTGCTGCCTGGCTGTGCTGAGCATGCTACCACAAGAGCAGCTCTACCTGCTCCTCATTTCACCACATCTTGCATATTTAATCATTTTTGTTAGCTAATGTAGACGTTAATGGAGGGTCTCTGGTGGCCAGTCCCTGTGGAGCAGAGACAATTGTCAGCCAGCCCTTCGCCTCCGCCCCTTGGCCACCTGGTAATGGCTGATAGTGTTTAATGCTCACAGGCCGCTTGATTGTGTAGGGTTCCTTCTAAAATAATTAACAGGGCCACATCTTTTTTCTGCTTTTATTCTTTGACTGCTCATAAAATCAGAAATGTTACCTAAAAGGCAAAGTATGATGGGTTTTCATGCAGGGGAAACAGAGCTGTTGTTTTCTTGTTTTCAGTGTGGACAGACTGTAAGGTTCCCAAATGCTTGAAAGTGTCTGTCCTCAGACTTCACAGAACTAAGCAAATTTTACCCTTCACATGTTTTTTAGTTTGTTTTATTTTACCTGGAAAAAACCCCAAATCAAGAAGTCTTGATTTACTTCCTGCTTATTGATAACTATTTGGAACTCAAATGTGTTCTCATGCATTGATACTTTAGCGTGTTTTTGAGTTAAAGGCTGTTCAATTTTTCAAACAAAGTCTAAAGACAGAAAATTGGAGAAAAGAATACATCTATCAACTACTTCACAAAAGATGACTTCCCCACGTTGACCACAGAGCTACAAATAACTTTAAGGAGAGAAAACCATACTGCAATGCTTTAAACCTCACATGCAAACTATGTAGACCAAGGCTATGCCATATTCTTGTTTGATTTCTAAAAATGTATAGCTTTTAACAATTCTCCCTGCATTTGGCCCCATTCCCAAAGAGTATATATGGTGTTTATCATATTATCCATTATCTAGTCATGTCTTAGCCCAAGGCTAAGAACTAAATTATAAATAATTAAGACTTTAAAAGGCTTTGAATTGGCTTTAAATTTGGTAAATAATATAACCAGCACTTTGTTAAGAATGTTCCATTTTTTTTTTAATTTGGCCTGTACATGTCTTACATACTAATGTCTAAATCAATTGAAGAAGTTCTTGAAATAAAAAAACCACAGCTGCAATTCCATTAGCAGGAATATATCCATGGCAGACGACATTTTCAGTTCTGTATATAGAGGTTTCAGGCTCTGATTTATTTGTAAGACCTTAGGAAGTCCCTCTGTCATCATTTGTAGCTCAGTGAAGATCTCTGGCTAGCACAGCAGGTAGCTTAAATGGTACATCTTACATTGATATAACCACGCTAGCATTTCAGACGTGAGGAGCAGCTACCTGCCTTGAACTTACAGTACAACATAAGCACAAGAATCATTCTTAAGTGGGTTTAACAGCCCAGACTGAGTTTGGTTTGATCTAGGTTGGTAGTTTGGAAGTACCTGCAGTACCTACCTAGGTTACTCCTGCTGCAAGGTACATACACCTCGTTTCAAGTGGATGGAAAATTAATGGGTGGTGCCAAGCATTCCTCTTGATATCAGAGGACGATGGAGGGCTTTGCCAGGGTGCAGGTAAGATGAAGGACAAAGGAGAAATAATAAAAGTTTTTTAAAAAGGCAGGAAAATTAATAAAGAATGTAATACTTCAGAGGCTTTCCAACTAGAGAGACTTTTAAAAGGTAACGAGAACTTACAAAGAGAAAGGTTATGTGTTGGACAAACATAAGATATTCAAACCATCTTCAGAAAGAACTGGGTGACCTTGAGGACTGCAGTAATTGAAAGGGACTGAAATTTAATGGTACAAAATGAAAGGTTAGGTACTTGCTATCTAATAAAAACCCCTTTATTACAAATTGGGATCTTAGCAGCTGTAAATGATAGAGGAGGAAAAGATTTGAAGGCACCAGCAGATCAGAGTCGCTGTAAGGATCCAAAATTATGTATCTGTGAAAAGGCTGTTCAACTAGGCTAGCTGTCTGTAGTGGTGGTAGGAGAATATCAATGCCATTCCATGAGGTATGCCAGAAATACTGATCCCAGCTGCAGCATCCCAGGCTGCATTAGGAAAAGCCTTGCCAGCAGGTCAGGGAAGGTGATCCCTCCCTCCTGCTCAGCCATGGCACCTCAAGGTGTCTCCTGGAGGGCTGTGGCCAGTTCTGGGCTCCCCAGTACAAGAGAGACATACTGGACATGCTGGAGCAAGTCCAATGAAGGACCATGAAGATGATTAAGTGCTCGGAGTGTCTGATATATGGGGAAGGGCAGAGAGAGCTGGGATTGATCAGCCTGAGGATGAAAGCTCAGGGGGATTTATTCAATGTATATGTGATGAAGGGAGTAAAGAAGATGGTGTCCTAGTGATGGGGCAAGAGGTAATGGGCACAAACTGAAGCATGAAATTCCATCTAAATGTGAGACGGAACTTTTTTTGCTGTGATAGTGGCTGAGCACTGAAACAGATTTCACAGAGAGGTTGTGGAGTCTACATCATTGGAGATATTCAAAACCAACCCAGGCATGGTTCTAAGTAACCCAGTCTAGGTGACCCTACTTTGAGCAGGGGATTGGACTAGCTGACCTCTGTAGAAGTTTTCCCACTTCAGCTGGTCTGTGCTTGAGTGATTCATAGGAAATGGATTCAGAGTGCTGAGGGGGTCACAGGGATGAGAGACCCTAGAATGTCAATCCTGCATGGTAGGCTGACAGTTCTATCTAAAAAATGTATGCAGTGTATGAAGGGGAGATTTAAGCACCACAGAGAAAGGGGAGCTATTTATTGCAAAAGGCCATGGTCACACAATTATAGCTGGGTTTATGCTTGCCATAAATAACTGTAAAGTTGAAGTCAAAAGGGATTATTTATACATCAGAGCAATCACATTTGCTATCAACTTTCCAGGCAGCAGAGACAAAAAAAAAGGTAGCAAAATCTAACTTTTTAAAATAGCTACTAGAAATAATTGGAAAAGAAATGCTATAATGCAATATCTTCATGTAGTGGGGGTCCATCTTTTTGAGGGTGAGGAGTGCTCAGTGAGGAGCACTCAAACATAGAGGTCCCATGTGGGTTACTCCAGTTTCTGTTTCCTTGAGGAACAGATGAATGCTAAGAAGTTGTTGATCCCTGAACTCACATCTGTATGACATAACTAAAAAGGGACTGTGAGGACATAGAGAAAATGAGGAACCCAAATGCATTAGAGCATACAGATCTTCTGTATTTTAACTGGCTTAGCAACAGTAGTAACTTGAGCAAAATCAGTCACAGGTATTGTAACATTGCTACTCTGGTGGGACTCAATGGCATGAGAGGCTTGGAGACAGTGCTTTAAAAATATAAAACATGTTTAATTTATCTTTAAACTAAGCCTTTCTTTCTAAACTTATCTTTCTTTAGAGTCCCATTTAATACATTAGATCAGGAGATTAATGCTTTAGGTTCTTTTCCAAATGCCTTGCTGAAAATCTCTAACTCCAGCTCCTGAAAGTTGTGTTGGAAAGTGCTCTTTCACGCCTTAGAATGAAAATTTCAGCTAAAATTCATTCTTCCTGTCACTTTTGTTAAAGATAGAAACTGTCTGTGGCATTTTTGGCCTCTGTTGTCTATTATATAGAATGTTATGAGGATAAGCTACAGGGTGTTTTTTCTATGTTGCCTGCCTCTAGAAAGCATTTTCTAGCACCTTTTCTTTCAGATTCCTCCATAAAATTCAGTTTGGTTCCAAAGCTCCAAGTCAAATGAAATAAAATACATCTGGATAACTTAACCTTTGAGTATAATCTCTACACCCACGCTTCCATGATGTACAGATCATTCAAGCTATGTGGACAACTGGACAGGACAGAAATCTCATGAAATTGATAACAATTACACTTCACACAATTGTTAAACCAAATTACTCTCTTCACAATACATAATTACTATAATTTATACTGAAACATCTGTGGGAAAATAGAAGGCAAAGAGAAGCACTTCAGAACAATTTTGTAAAGCTGTAAAATAAATAAGTAGATAAATAGCTTCAGTCCCAGGTGCTTGAGTATTGATCAATGTCCAGGGAGCATGCAGCATCTAGGGCTTCCTCTTCATGGTAGTGGTTCTTTATAGCCCTTGCTTCACAGTTCTGAGTGACAAGTTTGATGAGTACAATTGCTCCTGGTTGATCATTTGCCTTTGGCTCCTGTATTGCCATTTGTGCACTTCTCTTTTTTAGAACAAGAAAATATCTTAAATGTCACGGTTGTCTATTGCACAGCATTTTGGGTACCTGCTGATGAAATATCCTCTGTCACCTGAGACTGGCTTGGTGTTGCTGCAACCCCTGTGAAGCAAAGCTGCTGCAGAGCTGCTGAGATGGGCTCACTGCTCCTTTTGGGAGCTGCTCTCCTCACTCACCCTCATGCAGGCACAGCTCAGTCCCAGGCATTTTCCAGCCTTGCTCTTGATGGCAAGATCCTCAGTTGAGTGTGCTTGGGACACACCAGGCCTTTCTTCCTTGTTCTTTTGATGCATTCAGATTCACCCCTTGGATGAAAACCAGGAACAGCAGTGGTGGCTTTTGCCTCCTCTCAGATAGTCTGTGAAGAGCTTTGCACAGCTGCAAGGTCTGCAGCTCAGCTCTTTGCTGCAGCACGTGTGCCAAAGCTGTCTGCAGGCAGCACAGGGAGTTTGATGGGATGTCTGACACTGAGCCTCATCTCCCTTCCCATTCCTTTGCCCTGTTGTGCCTACCAGAGTGTGGTGGTGTTCCTGCCCCTGGGAACACTCGATTCCCACTGCAGCCAAGCTTCAGTCTTCCCTGTATCTTTGGTGACTGAAGCTTTTGCCAAGCAGTTCTATCAGGTTCTCCACCATGCTGCAAAAGGAAGGACACATGTAGTGTTATAAAACTTTCACCAGCTTGTAGGCAAGTGCTGAGGAGTGTCTGTGGATGTGCAGTGACTCACAGCAGCTGGGATGCTGATGTCTTCTAGTTATATTTGCAGACTCACCCCAACATCGATGCTTTATCAGAGCTTTGTTCTCTACTGCCAGAACCATTGCACTGCAAATCTTCCAGCATACCTAGCATGTAAATCTTCTCCTGTGTGGCTTCAAATTTAGTCAGCAGCTCCAAAATTGCTTAGCTTGTGCTGGGAGAGAAATATCAGCAGGTTTGAGTGTGCATTGAACTTTGGGTTGAATAGAAAGGGACCCAGAAAAATTTGGCAATGTGAACTTTGCTGCAGGTAGATAACACACACCTGATGTCCAGCAGCTGAATACATTTCCCATCAATTTTAGCTTACTACATAGCATTATGAAGCAGGCTGCATCTTAATTCCTCTTACAGAATGGTTTTGCTCTGTGTCCTGCTTGAGTCCCTTCAATAGGCAGCACTACAGGAAGGAAGAGCCACCTGAGCCAGCTGTTCTGGGAGCTGAGCATTGGGTTTCTTTCCAGAGGAAACTTCTTGGTGTATTGACTGATCCAAGTGTGATGCTAGCAGTACTGCAGGTATGTAAAAGGGAATATCCCCCTATTTCCAGTGGAGAGATGGTAAGGTTCATTGTGAGGGCTTGTTCTGAATGTGTCTGGGACCACTTGTACAGCTCTGCCTTTGAACTGGAAAAGGTCAGGAGAAGAATGACTGTGGGAAACAAGAGAAGGAGGATCTTTTCTTATCAGAAAAATCTAAAGGAGCTTCTCTTGTTTAGTTTAGCTAAATGAAGGATGGAGGTGATGCAGCTGCTGTCCATGAAAATGCTGGTGGGAAGAATAAGGATGTTCTGAAAACAGAAAAAATGTGAGAACTGAAGATATATAAATGGGCCAGGAGCAAAATCAAGCTAAAATAGGAAAGTATGTTTCCATCATTACAGCAGACAAGGAAGAGCCTTCCAAACAAGACACAGCTCTTGCTTCCAAAATGTAGCATGTTGTGGCTATGGAACAGTTTCATACAGTATGATGCCAGTGGCAGACATTTATCACAAGGAATTCTATTCCTTTATATATCCAGTTGGTAAAATTGCTCTAAGTGCCAGTTATTTTCCTCTCCAAGGGAAGATAGCCACCATGAGAAAACATGGCACACATGCAAAGTGTGCATCAGCAAAGTGTCAAGGGGTCCATTAGCCTTTTTTGTAAGTGTGTTCGGTGGCTTGCTGAGGTCCCTGCTGATCTGGACTCTTAATTGTAATATGTATGCAGATTACAGGCAGAATTAAAATGACACAGGAAAACAAGAACAAGCTAGCAGGCAACCAACAGAAAATCAGTGCATTGAAATCTAGTTCTTTCTACTTAGGGACTGGTGGTGCCACAGTCTCCAGGCTCTGTGTTGTGCTTCCTCTTGGGAAGTGCAATACTGAAGAGGCATCCTGTGAATCATGACTTGCTGTAAAATACGGGTTTAAAATTCACAGAACAGAGATCTGTTGCAAAACTCTTGTTTGTTCAAGGTTTGCTCTTTATTTCTTCCATTGTCTAGAGGAACTTAGATATGGGAATATTAATATTTTATGTCCACTCATAGACAGGTCTTTTTTCACTCAAGTCCCTGCTAGCAGATGTTCCTTATCTCTTGCCTTTTATAGGATTGCTATTACCCTCCAGCTGTCCCTGTTTTCCTTTAGTTAGGGATCCAGTTGCAGACCTAAATAAAGAGAATTTTCTTTCATGCCTTGTTGTACTTTTTGAAATAATTTGATTATCCCTCAGACCTCAAGGATTCTTCACATGTTACACTTGGATGGACTTGTGACTAATGTTCAACTCTAACAGAAGTGACCTTTCCTGTTCCTACCTCCTCTACCATCATTTTGTCTCCTATCATTTCCTATTTTCTCAAACTACCATGGAGGCCTGTCTGCCATCTTTAGCTTCTTTCTGAGACTATTTTCATCATTCCTGCTCTGGTTAATAACCTAGCAAAGTATCATCAGTGTTGTTTTAACTGTGGTACCTCAAGTATTCTGGTGGTACCATGGATGAAAAGGAAGTTGCTGCTTCTTTCAGGTTAATGCTGGAATGATGATGGCTGTTTTTTATTTTCCTTTCTTTTGTTTGTTTGCAAGCAGCTGGGACTTTAAGGTAAAAGTTTTTACTTTCAGATATTCTGCCTTTTTATTCTGACAAATGCACTTCAAAAATATTTAGATGTAGGAGAAAACACTCCAGAACTCAGAGCTCATAGAGCCCTGCACAGTTCTCTTTCACTTCTCTTTTCAAGACTTTTTCTGTTGCCCCTCTCCACCCCAGAGGATCCACATGTTTTGAGTAAGGACATTACCTTATGCCTGAAGCCTGCCTGAAGTCAAGGAAAGGTCATAAACTGACTGCAGTGGGAACTGGATCTAGGTGTTTCTCACAGCCCTCTGGCAGCTTAAGCAGCCTTAGGTAACTAGAAAGTATTTTTATTGGTAGAGTATTTTATTCTGAGAAATATTTTATTTTACACCTTTTGGGTTAAAAGGGAACTAGAAAATGGCCTGGAAATAGGAGATTAAGTGAAGGCAGCTGATTGTCCAGGTTAAATGCAGACATGGTCTGTCCTCTTTTAA
This sequence comes from Notiomystis cincta, assembly GCA_013398075.1. NCBI lineage: Eukaryota > Metazoa > Chordata > Aves > Passeriformes > Notiomystidae > Notiomystis > Notiomystis cincta. The sequence goes on from VZRX01006408.1 coordinate 174,131, forward strand.
TTCCCTACTTAAATGAATTTGTCATGCCTTGTTAGTAAGAAGTTAACGAAATAGTTTGTGCATCACAAGAGGTTAAGTGCATGTAATTTCAGCAAATCAAGCCAGACCATGAAGTGCTAACATACAGTAACTGGGCCCATTCTGTAAAAATGATTAATTTTTCATTTTAGCTGGAATATTCTGTTCCCCTTTTTCCAGACTTTTTCTTTACGTTCTTTGCTGTAATTGTAAAAAATAGGTGTCATGAAGTATGATGTTCTGGAATTAGATGGGTAATCACCTTTAACTGTTAGTAAACACTGCTCTGTATGAAGCTTACTTCTGTGACAAGGCATACTTCTTCATTTCTCCAATTTTTGTCCTGTCATAATCAGCCACATGTATGGTGCCCTTTAACAAAGCGTGACACCCCTGTGTTCTCTGGCAGCCCGTGCCCACATGCCTGCTCTCCTGTTGCTGGGGTAAGCTGGGCTGCAGAAGGACCCTCTGGCGTGTGCAAGGCTGCTGGAGTCTGGGGTGTCCCCTGCTGGAGTCTGGGGTGTCCCCTGCTGGAGTCTGGGGTGTCCCATGGGCAAGACACAAGCAAGTCAGCACAGCAGGCTGTTGAGCAGCCTGCACTCACAGAGGAGTATGAGCCAGGAGGGTGGAACCAAAGGGTGTTTCATTTGTGAAGCACCTTCTAGCTGTTTATCTCACTGAGAAAACTCAAGCCTGGTACAGTCCTGTATCATTCCATAGCCATAATCAGTTACTCTTTGGAGCAGGAAAGTGGACTGAATTTGTAGACAGAGCAAATTTCATCTTGTGAGTGTGCATTCACATAGCTCCCATAAAAGGAAGACCATCTCTAAACTGCTTCTTTGCTGTACCTATGGTTTTGCTGTTACTTAGCAGGGAACTTGACACCTGGATGCCTTTCAAATGGTCAAGGAGAGAAAGGGTTGCTCTCTTTCCCAAACAACTCATGGGAAAATGTTTGGATGACAGCCTGTAATCCTTAGGGCTTGCTGTGGGGAATCTCAGTCCTTCTTTATACCAGGCCCTTTCTGTGTACACAGTGGCCCACCCCAGATGTTACCAAAACAATGGCCTTGCTGCCTCAGGAGCATCTTGCCCAGGACACTGCCTCCACCAAGAGCCAGCAGTTCATGCCTGGATGAAGCAGGTCAGAATGATCACTGCCCTCAAGTAATACCCCTGATCCCAGCACTCCCTGGTTTAGGGACATTCTGGATATGGTCCTGTCCATAAGGTATGGTGAGGTCTCATGCATACTGCTGAGTTTAATGGCCATGAACGACTGATCATCCTGGAATTCTCAAACTTGCTCAACCCTTCAGCCTTCACAATGTTCTGTGCTGGTGAGTTCCACAGTGACATCACGAATTTTGCAGAAAAAAGGTTTGATTTTGCTTCTTTAGGTAGTGATGTGATGTGAGTTATGATTCACAGTTTATACTTCAGGATGACAAGGAGACAGTGGCTGCAGAGTTGGCTGGGTTGATGCAGAATTACTGTTTGCCAGCTAAGCCCCCCAGCCATGGCAGCACAAAGTTGAGGGCCTATTAGCACTGCACTTGGGGACCCAGCCTGACAGCCTATTTTCACACCTCTCCATTGACCACTGTCTATCACTATAGCAACTCATCCAGCGTGAGCTCTGACCACCAAGCTGGGAACAGACACAACCCCTCTCTTCTTGAGAAAGGGATGGAGTTGCCCTATGGGGAAATGTGACCACATTGATGCTTAGCCTGAATTAGGTGAAATTAAAATTTCTTGTGGACAAAAATAGAAAATAAATTTTATAAGTGAGGGAGCAACTGAGAGTCAGTTCCTCTATTAAAGCCAAAATCACTAAATGGAAGGTGAGATGAGTCCTTGGCTCGTCTTGTAGAACTGAACAGACCTCATCAATTTTTCTACCTGTTCTTTTCTACAAAATTGTGACTTTTTTAGATGCAAGCAATGCTGCAGTGATCCAGGCTGTGGCCTTTGAGTTTCAACCCTTGCAATATGCTCTGCCTGGGGAATGAAGCAGCTGCTTCCCAACTCGGCTGTGCTTTCCTCAGGGGACTTGGTAGCATTTATGCTCTTGAATCTTCCTGGCTTTCAGTTTGGTTCTGGATGAGGTTCAGGGAGTTGATTTTCAACTTAAGATAGTTTGCATCTTAGTGGTGAACTTGCTTCTCACAGTAGGATGCTGAGGGATTCCTTTGTAGAAGGAAAAGGGATGGTATTTCTGGTGAGGACCTCATCACCAAATTTTTTTCTCTCTTTTATTTTACCCCCAGTGGATTCTATTATGTTTACTTTTGAAACTCATCTGTTTTTCTGTGGAAGATACTGGGGTTATGTTAATGTTAGGAAATGAAACCTGCCTGGAACTTGCCCCAGTAGGGGGTGGTCCATGTCCATGGCATTAAATTCTCACCCCTCCAGCACAAGGTGGCCACTTGCTGGCTTTACTTCTTGGCGATGCTATTTCCTGTACCAGGGAATATTTGGGAGGTTTCTAGATGACCTGGAGCAAAACTGTCTCAAAGATCACAGTAATAAATTAACAGTCCAAGTGATTCAGCTCCAGTGGTTTGGAACATTTCCTGGCATTACTTAACAGGGATGACTGATTGCTGAAAATTAGGGTAAGGTTTGCAGAAGAACTAAAGATTTTGAGTTCTTAGTAAGGTATTGCTGAAAAGGCTGATATTTCTAATTATTGTCTTGGAGACATCTGGGGAGAACTTTGGCACAAATAGGCAGCCTCAGGTAAGAGAAGTATGATTCCCAGAGCAAGAACTGTGGTCCTTGGGCATTTGGTCTGGGTGATGACAAAGGAGGTAGGAGAGGATTATTTCAGGCTGCTGATACATCTGTGACACCACACAGTTTGTTTCTCTGCAGCCTGTGGGGTCCAGCAAGGAATGCTGGATTGCCATGAGCAATGGCAAGTTCAGAAAGGCTGGGGAGACACTGGAGCAAGAAGATCCAGGTGATTTGGAGGAACTACTTCTGAAAAAGCTGCAAGGTGGAACCAGACTGTGTCTCTGTGGCATATGACTAGTGCTCTTTCTGAGAGCTCAAGTCTGGTAAGTCCAATACCTATGCTCTCTGATCAGGACTGGATTTGACTCTAGGATTGAAAGTTCAGGAGCAACATGGCAAATATAAAGTATTAGAGGTCAGGAGAGGCCATTTCAGCTTATTTTAGGCATCCATCAGGAGTTCTTGTTGGTGTTGTTGTTATTCTTTCATAAAGCTTACCTGGGATTTTGTGCCCCAATCAACTCCATTCAGGTTTAGAAGGGCAAAGCTGAGCGAGCTCTGGCTGTTGAGGGAATGGAAGAAGATGATATAAAAGTGGTCATTTGGATGTGCAGGTGTTTGGCAAAAGAGAGCTTTAAGGATTAAATTCTTCTGGGAAATATACCAGCAGCCAGCACAACTCAATGCCTTGTGCTCCTGACAGAGGTCTCTGCCTCCAGCAGCAGATTCTCAGTAGCTTTGCAGACAGCCAATAGTTATATGGTAATAATTCCAAAGTTTCCTTAAAAAGAAAACTTTTCTTCTCGCCTAAGGGCAAGAACTGACTCGTCTTGTGGGTTTCGTCAGTGCCTAATACATTTTGGTTCTACTGTAACATAAAGTAAACCCCAGAAATTTAGGTTAAAGCCTAATTTTCAGTAGTCCAGATGTCATAAAAAAGTACTGAGTACCAAACAGCTTTCTCTTCCCTAGTCTTGCAGAAGGCTAGGGTATGTTCTGTGTTTTAGGTAACACAGGATGTCTCTCAAGATTTCACTAATCTGAGGTTTATTTCAAAAAATAATATGGTCTTAGGATCTTGAACACAATCATACTGAGCTTTCCTGAACACCGCTGCACCCTGCATTTCAAACATGTATCTGGGTGACATTTCATAAAACCACTTCACATTCTTATATTGGGAAAAACAGAGTTAAGTTGAGCATGGTCTTACTTTTGCTGATTAAAGGTCAGAGGGAAAATGTTATTAGGAGAAGCTCAAAGGGTCATTCATCTTCTGTATATTGCAGCAGGATAAAAAGTACTTGAAAATCTCTGAACACAGCTTTAGGAGTTCCAGAGCATATTAGCAGTTGGGATAATAACAATCATATTCTGTGACTGATGGCAGATTAGAGCAAGTCTTGACTGGGAATTGATGGGCCCCCACTAGTCAGTATTCTTTTTTGAGCCATATCTGGACCAGCCTCTGGGAGTCAATTTGGCAGCTGGTTTGTGAGTTAGGAGAATCAAATGTAGCCTTAGTATTTTTACTCTCTGGAATTGACATGTAGTTCAGTATGATCTGCAGGTTATTTTGTTCATAGGTGGTTTTGGTTTGGTTTGGTTTTTTATTTAGTAGGGATTACAGATTTTTGATTGTAGTGTCCTGAAAATGTTTGGGAAAAGATTTATTTTTCCTTTTCTTTTTTCTCTCCTTGGTTGGATCAGCTAGTAAAAAGAAATCAAAATAATTATCATCTAATCGCTGAGTAAATAAAAACTCTTTATATTCAGGTGTGTTCAATAGTGGTTTTAGGCCTGGGGATGTTCCTCATGCACCTCTGCATTTATTGCAGGCTGTGTGGATCATCAGAAGGTGCACAAGTGTTTAGCAAAGATATGGAGAGAGTAGTGACACACAGCCAGTTCCTGAATTAAGAACTGGGGTTTTACAGAAGCCCACAACACAGCTGAAAAAAATCCAAATGGAAAACTTTATTAGGCAGAATTCATATACTCCTTTTGGACTCTGAGCAGTGCAACTACCACAGAGTGATACAGCATATTTAAGAAAGAGGAGACTTTAATTAGAACATGCTTTTATCTCTCCTTTTGGAAAGAGGCACAGCTCATGTCATAATGTTACAACTACTGTACTTTTTAAAGAAACTGGGTTTTAATTGCAGGTCTCAACCCAAATGCATCTACTGCTGCTTAGCTTATCACATGCTGCAAGTATATTAGCCTGTGGGAGTGGAACAGCAGGACTTGCATTGATTTCAAAGCTTCTCTGCATTAGAGTTATAAAATTTGTAGGGCACTTTGGGTAGTTACCTATCAAAAATCACGTTTGACATTTCGCCTCTCAGCAGCACAAACAGAAGTCAAGGGAGCTGTAACAGATTGCTTCATCCAGGTTACTGCCTGCGTGGTCTTTTAGATGCTCTTCTTTTTTCTCGTGCAGAACATTTTATAACAGAGTGAGGAATTAGGTAAATATCACATGGCATTTCAGATGTGTATGTGGAGATTTGTATTCAAACTTTAGAAGTGGTAGGTCAGAGACTGCTGTTTACAGCAGTGCTTGATGAGAGGGAAAGACTTTTTTTCAGAAATCATCCAACAAAATGTAGCTCTGTGGCACTGTCATCCCTCGAAGCGAGGAATCAGCCCTAATCCTTTCAGACCAAACTGACAGCAATTTACAAAATGCAGCCCTGTTAGTGTGATGCTTGCAAAGTTTTCTTCCTTTCATCTGTTCAGTAAGCTTTAGATTTTCATTTTTCTGTAACTTGCGTTTGATTCTGGGGCTTCAGCTTACATCAGCCACAGACTTTCAAACTCTGTGTCTTTAGTCCCCTTTTGATGACTTGTACTGCAGGTCAACAGCCTGGATCAGCAGTGCTGTGGCCAGCAGGAGCAGGGCAGGGACCGTCCCCTGTACTGGGCACTGCTGAGGCCGCAGCTCGAATGCTGTGTTCAGTTCTGGGCCCCTCACTGCCAGAAGGACACTGAGGGGCTGGAGGGTGTCCAGAGAAGGGAACGGAGCTGGGGAAGGGTCTGGAGCACAAGGGCTGTGAGGAGCAGCTGAGGGAGCTGGGGGTGTTTGGTCTGGAGAAAAGGAGGCTCAGGGGGGACCTTCTCACTCTCTACAACATCCTGACAGGAGGGTGTAGCCAGGTGAGGATTGGCCTCTTCTTTCCGTCAACAAGACAAGAGGAAATGGCCTCAAGTTGTGCCAGGAGAGATTTAGATTGGACATCAGGAAAAATTTCATCATGGAAAAGTTGTCAAGAACTGGAACATGCTGCCCAAGGAAATGGTGGAGTCACATCCCTGAAGGTATTTAAAAGGTGTATAGATACTGCTCCAGGCAGTATCAGATTTATGGCTGGACTCAATGATTTTAGAGGTCTTTTCCAGTCATTCTATGATTGATTCTATGATCACTTGAAAATGTGATAGGAACCAGCCCCTTTTCTCAGCTAGATGAGATTAATGAGGCAGTGTTAATTAGCTATGGTCCATATTCTGCAGCACACCCCAAGTGTTGTCTTTTCTATATGCACGGAAGTGGCAGAATACAGCCCTGCCTTGAGGGCAATTTTTGAAGCCCAGTAAGGAGATTTAACCACACAGCTGCAGCTCAAGCCAGTAACAATTTCACCTCTGAATATAAATCCTGCTCATTGCTCTGAAAAAACCCCACCTAGACACATCTGACTCTGAAGTGAATAACAACAGAAATGTTTGGCACTTCTGAAGCAGTTAACATCTGCTCATATATTAGTTAATTAACAGAGCAATATTAAGCTTTGGAGAAGTCTTATCTTTCATCAGATGTAAAAATTAAAAGGAGATAGCACTTCTGACACAAGACTTGCTCAGGCTGCATACCAATGCTCACTAAACTGCATTTTGAAGCCTCCCATTGACTTACTCCAGCTGGCTAAGGGCCCAAGTGTGACTTATCCACATTAGTTACACTCTGTCTGGTTTTAGATAAGATTCAGCTTCTCTTGACCCCTTCTAAATGGCATCGTGGAAGTAGCATTACAGCTGTTCCACCTCACACCCAAACTTGTATATGTTGGCTCTGCATATGTGTATTTGATGACTCTTCACCCTCAGTTGTTCAGAATTAGTTAGAAATTATGGGACTTCAGCTAACAGCCATTGCAAGGAAAATGTCACTAGCTTCTTTAGCAGTGGTACAGCTCTTCCAATATTAAACATTTTTCTCTAACAACACTTTTGTCAGAAAGGGACAGTGCATTGTCACCATCTCACTGACATGGAGCTGAGTTGAATTCCAGTCCCAGACTCAAACACATACACTCAGATATTGCCATGTCAGGAGGGTATCTAGGCTCCAGTTAGAGTTGATGGAGATCTAGTTCATCAACCCCACAGAGCCTGGAGAGGAGTTATCTTTATGCTGCAGTAGATAACTATTGGCTCCTCAATAAATCACGGAATGTTTGAGGTTGAATGGACCTCCAAAGGTCATCTAGTCCAGCCCCCCCTGCTCAAGCAGGGACACCTAAAGCTGCTTGCCCACAATCAAGTCATGTGTGTTCTCAAGGGCAGCGACTCCAGAACCTCCCTGGACAGCCTGTGCTGGTGCTTGCTCACCCTCACAGTAAAAATGTGTCTCCCTACTCGTGAGTAAGGACCTGTGTGGAAATGGGAATCACTCAGAGAAAGCGTGACAGGACTCCTCAGCCACAGCTTCAGCTGCTCAGCACAGCATGATGCAGTAACAGAGGTCTGTGAGTAGAGGACAATTGTTATTCTGGACCAGCTCTGGAGGTTTGCTTCAGGAATTAGCTTGATCAAGGACCAATAAACCAAGGACCTTTGCATTGTGTGCTCTTGGGCAGGGTAGATAAAGCCACAGGATGCTTTTGGCAGTGACAACAATTGAACTCACTTCTCCAAAAGACCACTTTCCTTACTGCTGTAGTCAGTGAACTATTCCTCCTCTTCATTCAACTAGAAATGAAATGCAAAGGCACAGCAAAAAATGTCTGCACATGTTCATTCTGTAATTCCAAAGTTATGTCATTTGGTGGGTGACGGAGAATAAAACATTCATAAGGCACTTGTGCAATTGGTATCAAATTGTTCAATAAAACACACACAGATAGAGAAGACTGCAAATATCACTGTATTGACATAACATGCCCACTGGGCCCTGAGATTGAAATGGCAACCAAGCTACAGAGAGCCCAGAGTTTAGAGAGAGAAATGAACAGAGAGACAACTGTGAGCAGGCTAATACTCAATAAAGACACATGTTAGAGAGGCTATTTAGATAAGAGAAAAGGAAAAAGTGTCTCCTTTCCTGAAAGAAAGATGTCTTTATTACATTAGATCTGGAAGGGCACTTTATGATATCTTGTTTTCAGATAAGCAAGGAAACATAGCAATAAGAAATAGACCTCTGAATCTTCTTGCAAAAATTACCAGAGGTCTTACAGAGATTGAGGTAGTTTTACAGAAAATAAATCCAACCACCTCAGAATTCTGAAATTAAGCTGGATATCAAAATACATGAGAAAAATAAAAGAAGATACATTTGCCTCAGTGGTTTTCAGTTCTGCATCTAGGCACCAACATAGTTTAGAATCATAGAATCATTAATTTTGGAAAACACCTATAAGATGATCAAGTCCATTCATCAATCTAGCACCACCACCATATTCACCATTAAACCATGGCCTCAAGTGCTATATCCACACATTTTTTTAACATCTCCAGGGATAGAGACTCCACCAATTCCCTGGGAAGTTTGGAACAATGCTTCACAACCCTTTCCATTAAAGAAGTTCTAATATCTGATCTAAACCTACCCTGGTGTACCTTGAGGCTATTTCCTTTAGTCCTGTCAAATCTGATGTGCTAAAATAGAGAGGAAAAAAACAGCCAAATTATCTCTGTCTCAACTGGACTCAGATAAATTTTTCAAAAACAGGTATTGCTGAAAAACCAGTTGGCAAACTTGTCCTCTGTTTTGTGTCCTCTTTTTTGAGAATGCACAGTAAAGCACCTGGCCATTTATCTAAATTTTAAAAAATAAAAATTAAGGTTTATCTCTTTTCCTATGTTGCTTAATACCCTTAAACCTGGAGCGTGTTGCTACCTAAATCCAGCTAAGAAGCTGGAATTTCTCTGCTAGGTTCCAGTCATAAGCAAGTCACGTAGTGTAAATATACTTCTGCAGTGTGTTGGAGGATTTGCAAATAAATATTTTTTCCCATTTTTTTTTTCTCTTCTGGGGCAATATGAGGAAGTGAGCTCAGCAAAACCATGCTCAGTTATTTTTATGCTTACTCTGTGATATTTCTCTGGAGCAGCAATTTACAGGGGTAACGAGCTGTGGCTCTTGCACTGGTATTTTGGCTGTTTATTTACTGATGATAATGTTTAGCTAGTTTTGCTTTCTGCAGTACTGGACCCTATAGCTGCAAAGATCCACAGAGTGATTTGTACACAGCCCATGGTCCTTTTTCTGGGTCACAGTACTTTATGGCATCTTGGTCTTTGAACAGCCCAGGCTGTTTTCGCAGTAGTGAAAATGCTACAAAAGATCTTCTATTTATATGGAGCCATCTCTATTTTTTTTGGTACAGCTGGACTGCTGAAGTTAATGGTAAGGTTAAGTGACTGCAGATGCTTTAGGCCATCACAAGGCCCCATTGGTTTAATTTACTGGGAAGCTGAGTGAACCTCTGGCCCGTAACAGTAATATCTGTCTAGTGAGAGGCAAATGTGTGACATTGTACTGCATCTGATGGTCAATGCCTGACACACCTGTTCCAGCTCTCTCCTTTCATGCCACAGAACCAGGCAATTCTCCCTCATCTCATCCCAGAGTTGCAGTCTTATCAACCCATGATTACCTGACTAGGTCAAACTTACATTCAAATGTGCAATTCTTTTTCATCACAGGCAACAGTAGTTGTGTGACCAAATAACGTCCTTAAAGCATTATATTTGTTGTTTAGGACAAATGTATTTTCAAAAAGAGTATCTTCAGGAAGATAAAGCACTCTAAATGCATCTCATCCCTTCCTGACCACTCCTGTTCCTTATATATTGTGGAAAGTCCTCAATTGCTCAGTCCTGGGTGCCTGTCCAACTCCCCAAGATCTCTGCAAGCTTTTGAACTTCTATCCTTTTTTGATGTACAGTTCCTGTCTTGACCAGAAGGACGGATGGAGATCTATGGGGAATGGCAGAAATGTTTGGTCTGGCCAAGTCTCACAACTATTTTAAAGCAAAGATATGAAATACTATTTTTATATGGCGTATAAACAGAAAGTATTACTGTATTAACAGAACATATTAATTACCATGTAAAATGTTCTTTCTCTGACAGCAAAGAGCCTCTCCCTCCCCTCCCCTCTTTTGCCCCAGCCAGGCTTTCAGACCCCAAGCACACGCTGCCCCTGCTGCTGCCTGCACTTCTTCCCCATCAGGGCTGGGAGATGCCGGTGGTGTGGATAACTCTTTTGCCCTCTCGGTGTGCCAGTGGGGACGTGCCACATACAGCAAAAGAAATGGTGTGTCCCTGGTGCTGAAATGAGCTGGGCTCTGAGGGCCCTTAGGTGGCCCCTGTGAGGTGCAGCAGGGAACATCCCTGAGTGATGGACACTTGCAGAATAAGTCAGGGTGCCTGAATGCTTCCAGTTTTGCCTGAAATGAAGACTTCAACCATATGTTCTGCAACACTACATTGGCTGTTGATTAAGTTTGTTTGCCATTAGGTTTCTAATTATTTTTTCTTCCCTTTTTTGTTTTTCTCATTTGCAGCAGGTACTTGTTTTTTTATGACACTATTGCACATGTGCTTGAGTGTTTTGGCTTATGCAGAGCCTTTTCCTGCACTTGCTTATTCTGTGATTTTTCTTTACAGAGCTGCAAGTTTACATTAACATCAGTGAGTGTCCTGACATAGTTGCATTTTGTGATTTAAATGTGAATGAACAGATCCTTTTACTGATGAGCTCAGAGAAGCCAGTGAGGGGTGTGGTATAGCAATCTGAGTGATGAAGATTTGTTATGACATTCCTCCTAAATTATTGAATCTATCTTGCTCTATGCTAATTAGATCTCTCTGTTTGGTGATAAAACCAGACCTGGCAGAAAATGGGAACTTAATTGCTTTCATGAAACATTTAGACAATAATAGACCTGTGAACAAGTAGTTACCTGGATTTACAATACAGAAGTCTTACAATCTCCTTTATTTTAAAGCAGTTGTATAATTAGTTAATAAATTACCAATAAATGCAATATATTTGGATTTAAATAATTTCATGCAGTATGTTCTGGATTTTTGCAGTTAAAAAGTAGTTTGGATTAACTTTATTATGAAGATAATGGCATAATATGAAAATAAAAATGTCTGCTCTAATGAATCAAAATGGATTAAATTATTGAGTAGCTTGTATAGGATTTTATTTGATCCAATTTTATTGAGTATTTTCCTTAATGATCTTAAAGAGAGAGGAAGCTGCATGATAATGAGAGTAGCAGTGTTATTGAAACTGGAGAATAAATGGAGATAATAAATGTTACAAAGGGATCTAGACCTAGCAATCTGAGCAGAGAATAAGAAACTGAAATAAAACATCAGAGATGCTAAATAGTAAATACAAAGGCCTGGGATCTGCAAGAGCAGCAACTCTGTATAAATTGAAGAGAATTCAGAAAAGAAGGAGAAAATATATTTGATTGCTGTAGAGATGGGTGCACAGAGAAGATCAAAAGGGCAATTCTCCCACCCTGCTTTGGGAAGAGAGGTCTGGGGTAGAGGCTCTTGTATTCTTATGCGTTGGTTCATGTGAAATCTGTGTCACAGTTCAGAAACCAGCTCTACCAGGGTAACGTGGGAGCTGTGAATCTTGCCTGCTGACACATTTCTGCAAACAGGTTCTGCTCAAATGCTCCAGAGGCACCACATTTCAGTAAAGCCTTGCATGCAAGGTGTCTTGAGAGGAAGAGCAGGCATTTGTCTGTGAAGGTTTGAAAGGTATAAGCTGAAAGGATCAAATGCACCACTAGCAAGACCAAATTCCAGCCTGTCAGATTCAGCTCAGTAGTTTCAAGAGCATTGTAAGGAGCAAATGAAGAAGAGATCCAAACTAAAATGTCAAATCCAAATGCTCCACATCTGTTTGGATTCGTGTATAGGCTATGTGCTCACTTTCTCTGTAAGGAAAGAAGCTACACACTGGATGTGAACACCTCCCAAGTGGTGACAAACACCTCTTCTTGATTTTCCCCCATCTTACAGTCCCAGGATCTCTTTAACTGAGTAGTGTTGGGTTTTATCCTCCTTTTTCTGCACTGACTTCACAATTCCCATTCTTTTCTAGCCCTCCAGCTGGCAAAGGTCATCCCAGCAGAAAGACAGACCCACTCTTCAGAGGAGTATGGGTGAGAACACTGGCAATGTGCCATTCTAGGGTATTAGGTCTGAGTCCAACCTGGAGCACAAAGGAGCGTTAGCAGAAGAGAAGCTCTTTTTCTACCCTGTATCAACAGAATGTCATTGCATGGTTTTTGACTTTGATTTCCAAATCAATTAAGAAGGATGTTTCTGACATTACTTCAATCAAGACATGGTGGTAAACTGGTATTTTTTTGCATCATCTCCTTTTACCCATCACTGTGCAGGCACGGTACTGCATCTGCTTAGTCTCCACAATGCTGAGGTTCAGCTCCAGAAGGTACCAGGTGGGGACAGCCTCAGAGCTGTTCCAAGTTTCCACCAGTGGGGATGTCTGTCTGCTCTGCACAAAAATGCAAGGATTTACATTAATCCTTAAAATCTTCCCTTTAAATAGAAGTTAAAAGGTAATTGCAACACAATTCACAACAGCAGTTACCCACCTTATCCTTTTGTGAGGGAAAAGGAGTGGACATAAGGAACAGTCATCAGATTTTCAGTCCCTGGCCTGGTACTCAGGTGTGGTGGGTATTTTGTGACCCTGTGTGAGACCTTCCAGTGCCTAGTATGGGCTTGAAGCACATTACCAGAGTGGGATGATTCAGCCTGCTGTGCAGCAAGGGCTGCCTTTAGTAGCTGCTGCTACCTGTGGTCCAAGCATGGGCAGCAAATGTCCCCACTGTCCCAAGGCACAGCCAGGGCCTGGCTGAGCTGGCTGCTGCACAGATGCAACTGCTCACCACTCTTTTGAACCCAGACACCAGGGTCTATTTTAGGTGCTATAATGATTGGATCAAATCTTTATTTCGGTGTCTCTGACAAATCAAGGTGATATTCTCTCTTGCTTCCAGGCTGAGGGTTGTCTTCTGCTGCTTCCCAGAATGAGGCCCTGTACTTATTAAGAACAGTATATATAATAGTAATAAAAAGTGTAATAAAAAGTGTAATAAAAAAACTAGCAGCATGGCCTACATACAAGACCTTTTTACATTATTTTATTCCATCTTGAGAGAGCGGTGTCTCCCACAAAGCGGCTCAGAGATTGACTGTGCCCTCACGCCCTGCTGTCGTTGCGCGTAAATCTAATTAAATTAAAGGTTCATATTAACCAACACTGAGGTCTCGTCTGTAGGGCTGCTCAGTCCCACTCTTCCTGCTGTATCTCATTCCATCAGCGCATGCAGTGCCACGCCTCGTTGCTCGCCCCGAGCAGCGAGTCGCGAGTGGTCCCCGCGCTGCCGGCGCTGCCGCAGCGGGCGGCACTGGAGGGCATCAGCAGCTCCCTCCCTCCCTCCCTCCCTCCCTCCTCCCAGGGCGGCAGCGGCACCGCCGCAAAACAGCCCCCTCAGGCCTCCTTGCTGCCGTTACACCGCAGAATTTGCTAATACTCTTCTCCAGGAAGACATCTATTACATTGCCTAATGCTTTTCTTTTTGTCTGTAATAAGCTGACTGAGCTAAAATTTTACTACCCTGGAAAATGAGCTGCGCGTTCACTTTTTGTTTTATCTTGTCTGAAAATCGCCTTTTTCGGAAGAGACATTGGCCATGCATACTTCTTCACTTAAAATAATTACTGTTTGTTTTCAAATAGCAATTTCTGCTATTTTTGAGCTGGACTGAGAGGATAATAAAAGCAGGATGGCTCCTGCTCTTTCACCAGCTTACATGACTGTACCATCATATTATCTGTAAATTTTTTGCTCCATTTTTTATTCACTAGTGTATTGTGCTGTCAGTTGTAGGCCAGTCTGAATCTTCCATTCCTTAAGCAGATTTCCAGCTCTTTCAGTGAACAGTATTTCAGCAGCTCTTGTACACAAAGTTTATGCATGCAGATTTCTGCAACTCGATAACCTGAATATTTCAGTTCTTACGATTGCCTGTGCTTTTAAGAGTTCCTTTAATGATGTCAGCTGAGATGTATCTGATACAAAAGTTCTATAATATCACTTTGTGCATTGAGGGAGGGAGGCTGGGCTATATATTCTTAGGTATATACATATGGATTTCTATCCAAAACCAGATTAGGATAATCCTGTGCAAAAGCAAGTTGTGAAGAAAGGTGATAAGTCCTGCAATCAATCAGTCAATCAATCAATATTAATTTAAACTTTAAAGAGTTGAAAAATATTATATTGCTGTCGAAACTACAAGAAAATAGCTCACTCTGAACAATGACATATGAACAGAGTGCCATAGGGCATATGAAGAAAATCTTTGCCCAGCTCTATTGGGATGTCTGGTGCAGCACCATGCCCTATTTCAAATAGGGCAAGTTCAGAGTGGAGCAGCTGCAAAGAAGGCAAGAGAGAGTAATAAAATGCCTGAAATCTAAACCCATGAATTCTGAGGGAAGGCTGGGAGAGCTTTGTTGGACATAAGGAATTAGAGAAGTTACTGAAGTGAGACCAAATAATCTTCAAATATGTAAGTCAGAACCGCATTGAAGGCAGTGGAATGTAATCCATATCCACCACAAAGATGAAGTAATTACCTAAAATTCCAGCAAGGGACATTTAACTGAAAGTTAGACTGCATTTGCTACCCATGTGGCTGGCTGCACTCTGGAGAAGGCTGCTGGGGGTCTGGGCTTCTTCATCCCTGGAGGCTTTCAAGAACAGACGAGCATATGCCAGGCTGGCAGAGACAGAGCCAGTCCTGCTTTGCGCATTGTGATGAGCTGGATGACCTCTAAACTTCTTCCAGTCTGGTTTATTTCAGTCCCAAGGAAAATTCTCAAACTGTTCACAGCTAATGTTCACGCTGTCTAATAAGGACAGCAGCAAAAGCCATTCCTCGGTGATTTACCTGGGATGCTTTTACTGCAAAACTTAGCAACATTTACTTGTGCTTTCAGGTTTGTACTTTTGTACTTTTATGGGTTGGAGAGAAAGTGGGCACAGAGAGAGGATGGACTATAGTTTACTTAGTTGTGCAGTCTCTTAGTTACCTTGTCTAGCTAACACTGTAAAAATGTCAATTCAGGTCTCAACTCTGTCATTTTTCTCAATCAGAAATTAAACCTGCTACTGCCAGCTGCATCCCTTCCTTTGACTGATAAAGCACCACTGAGCTGTTCATCATTTTTGTTTGCTGGCCAGCCCAGAGATGAAGCTCATTGAAATTCTCTGTGGTGGTTATTTTGTGAGAAATGCTATAGAATTGCAAATCATTGTTGCTGGTTAATCAAATACCTTTCAGTAAGTAACAATATCTTTTGGCTATCGAATGTCTCTTTGGTTGCTTCATCTTATTTCCAGTGGAAAAAAAAAAAGAAAAGAAAAGAAAGAGTTTTTACAGTTCTTTTTCCTTTTGCTGACTTTTTAGTACTGTCTTCTGTTGTTTGCCAGATGCTGAAGCTGAATAAATTATTTACTGGGAATATAAAATCTGACGAATGTGCCAGCTCCTATTTGAAAATAGTTTTGAATCAGCAGGGATTTCTGCAAATGTTGCTGGTATTTATAAGTGGTTGGTAGTCTGGAGGAACCTGCTGATGTCTGGTAAACCTCAAACAATTCATTATTCATGTGGTGTAACTGAGCTGTTATACCACAGGGTTTCTTTTGCCTGACTGGAGAACCGAAAGTTTTTAAGTGGGTGAATAGTGAATAACAAGTGAAGAGTAACAGTCTTGTGTGCAGAAGAACCCTTTGTCATAAAGAGAAACACGACAGCCTTCATCCTACAAACAAAATGCCATTTGTGTGCACATTTGCAGACATCCATATACATTCATCCTGCAGCAGCTGTTTTGCACTCAAGTGCCAGCTGCCCTGATTTGGAGCCAGAGGCAGCAGAGGAGCTCCATCCACCCCCTTCAGATTCCCTCCTACTCCCTCTTGGCCTTGGAGGGGCTGGTGAAGCTGAGATGCACGTGGCAGGCTTTAGGGCATGCTAGTCCCTCTCCTACCATGGGTGAATGTATCAGGGCCATCAAGGCTGCTTCAGAGCCTGCAAAAAGTGCATGTTGGTTTGCAGCCATTCAGAGTAATTTCCCTCAGCTTGCTCAAAACATCTGCATGGGCTCCACAGGTGTCATGGATGCCCATCCCTGGAAGTGTTCAAGGCCAGATTGGAGGGAGATTTGAGCAAGCTGGTCTAGTGGAAAGTGTCCCCTGTACATGGCAGGGAAGCTGTAAATAGATGATCTTTAAGGTCCCTTCCAACCAGTGCCTATAGTGATGGGAAATGCTGTGACTGGGCTACTGAAGCAGGGCTTGGTGTCTGGGGGACAGTAGGGTGTGCATCCTACAGTGTGTCTTGGCAATTCACCTGCTCAGAGCTTGCTTGAGTGATCCTTGCCAGCTCCTGCAACAAAGCAGCCAGCAAAACTTTGATCAGCACTTGCTAGTCAAATTCCATTTACCTACAGCTAAGCACCAGTGCTATCTTGGCCAAATTTTATGAAATTTCCTTGTCTCATTGGTAACTCTGCATGCTGGTGCAGCTCCACTCAGCATCTGTTACATCCTTCTGGCAACTTTGCTTCTTCAGCATCTTCTGGTTTCCTAGTGCTTAGGTTTTGTCTTTGGTTGATATAACCAGAAGTGTGGATCTTTTTATAGTGTTTTCTTATACAGTCTGCATTTCTACAGTAGTATTTATAATATTTCTATTACAAGCAATCATTGTCCTTTTCCTCTAGGAGATGCAGGATTCTTTGTCTTTGCCACAGTGCAAAAACTTCAATTTTCTAACTGTCTGCACCATTGATTTCCCACAATTCATATCCTCTAGATGTTATGGAAAAAATGAGGCTCTCAGTATCTTTGCATATTTTGGGATACTGCAAGATCTTCCAGACTTTCATGAAAGAGGACAGGGTTCCCTCATCTTTTCCTAGTTTCTCTGGGTTAGCTTAATTTCTGAAAGAAATATAACTGCTGTTTCTGAATTATTGAATGAAACTATAGCCTCTACCTTTTGTCTATTATTTTATTTGCTCACATCATGTTTTTAATTGTTGAGTTATTTAGTTCGCTACATTTGGAAATAGCTTATATTTCTCAGTAAATTTTTGTACTGATTATAGCATTGCACTCTTTGAAGAAGCAATCAGAGCCAAGAATGACCTGTCATTAGTGAACTGAAGGTCACTTAAGATGTTCTGCCACAGAAAATCAAATTCTCCCCTGGCAAGCTTTAGAAGATTACAAAAATGCTGGGAGATGTTTCGGTCTTTTTTTGTCCAAGGACTGGTGAAATGAAGAGTTGGCCATGTGCTAGCTTACCCTGACCATCAGGAAGTGCAAGCATCAGCATTGTTGGCCCTAGTTTTTAATCTTGGCTGTGTAGAAAGTCCTTGATTTTTATTTTTGCAAACCTGCATTTTTTCCCACGTGACCAGAGAGGTATCACACGAGGAACAACAGCTGCCAGGCACTGTGGTGGACTTTTACAGCATTGTACTCCAAATGGGCTATCCCAGAACAATGTCTGGAGCTGTCCCTGTGATGGGATCTGAGGGTTTGAATGCTTCAGACCAAAGAGGACATGGTCTCTGGTCTCCAGTGCCCCAATTGCTGAGCTGCTTTCCCATAGGGAATGGCATTGCCTCGGTTCAGTTTGGGTCTGTAGGTTGTGATACCTCATCTCCCATACATCACTCAGGGTGCAAAGATGGAGTCTCACCTCTGAAGAGAAATACCATAACTTGTGCTCTGCAGTATTCCCCTTTGGTGGATTTATCCATCCAGAATGTCAGGTGCAGGCTCGTGGTAGTCCCTTGGAGTCTCCTCCACCTCCTCTGCTGGTGCTTGAGAGCTCAGGGCTGTGTTTGTCACTCCTGACTCTAGATGCCTCCTACTTAGGTGTGGCAAACAGGAACGTGGCAGTGACAAAGTCCTTCTGTGGAAATAGCCCTTAGCACCTATGTGAGTTTAGTTAATTACTGGGGGATGATTGTTGGGGGTTTTAATTAGGATATATTATAGTTTTTACGTTTGTGTCCATGTTAATCTCTGCATGTTCAGTTTTTATTTTGCATCCACTTCCTACAAACCTTGTACAAAGTGGAGGCAGCTTTGCTCCAGCCATACTGAATTTCAAAGATTTCCACATAATTTGCCACTGTTCATCAGAATGATTCAGATTTTTTAGAAATGTTGATTTATAGCTCTTTTCTGCAGGTGGCCTAGGTGAACTTGAATGGAAGAAAGCACTTAAATCTTGTATTAGACTCTTGGATATAAAATTGTAATTATCAAATTGGGAAAGAAATGGCAAATTGCTCTCACTGGTGACGCACTCTCAGCATTAAATAACCTGCTCTGAGGGAACCTTTGGCCTTGCTGCAACACAGCTCCTCTGGTGGACTGGGCCACCAGCACCCAACACACACAACAAACAAATGGAAGTAATTGAATGGCGGATGACCCTGGCTGCAGACTTTGGTGCTGTTATATCATCTGATTTCATCATGAAACAAATGGCCTCTCTCAATCAGATGCCTCTCTCAAGGATTAACACTCACCACTGACAAACCTTGATTTCCATCCCTAACCTTGCTGTTTGAATAATTTGTTCAAAATTATTTTGTGAGATTAAAACCCTAATTTTCTTTTAGGAAAAAGAAGGGAAGAGGCTCATGTTATGCCAAGATTGTAAGTGAAAAGGAAAAGGTGAGGTGACATCTGCAGTGGGAATGCTGTGTTTATTAATGCTGTCTCTCTGATTTTAACCTGTAAATACAAAATCGGGGCTGCAGTGACTATACTGTGCTTTCTGTTTGACTTTATTTTTTGATAGAACATGTTGGTGAAAAAAGAAAACAAACAGCTTAAATCATAGGAGCAGGCAGCTGAATGTGAATAAACTGGTTCCTGTGGGTGAATTTGATGGGCTCTAACTAATGCCTTCAGCTTGTCACTATTCCCTGTCTGTAGATAGAAGACATGGATCTGCCATTTCAGGATGATTTCTGTCATTAGCAGGGAATTTGATCTATCTTACCTCTGCCAATTAGGATTTCGACTTCCACGTGCTGTCTTCACTATTTCCTAGAAATGATTCCCTGCTTTGGGTTGTAACATAATTCTTAACACCTGAGGGAATTGTAGCACTCTGTAAGCTGCTAGAGTTACATTTCCCTCTGTAATGTGCTAAATAATAGCCAGGAAAACAGAACCACTGTTTTTTCTTTCATGCTTTTAGTTTCCTAGCTATCCAGGCTTTGCCCAGCTCAGAGCACACAGCTGTATTTAATTTAAATACAAAGCAAATGCAGATGCACATAAAAGATCAGCAGAATTAATTATGTTCAGAGTGCTGGGAGAGCCACTGGGAAGCTTCTTGTCAGCATCTCCTACCCACTCTGCTCGGTCTGTAAGCTCTGGATGACATCTGACTCAAGCACTCCTTTAATTTATAACACTGGCAATTAAATGGCAGTTCTCCAGCCTCTGCCCTAGGGAATAGAGCTATAATAGGCTTTAGAGGTAAAGCTACTATATTGCAGGATGAATTTTGTGTAAAATGCTAATGTTATCATGTTGATGCCCTTCAGCAAATACAGTTATTCAATAAATTAAACATTTTTATGATATTCTCCTTGACATTTAATAGCACACTTTAATAAGTTAATGTATCTCTGCAAATTTTTTTTCTGCTGGCACCCAGCATTCCGGAGTGGTTCTAATTCACAGGTGTTATTTGCTGTGCTTGTGATGAACTAATAAAATAATTTGAACAAAGTCTGCCAAAACATTGAAGGTTTGAATACTTCTTTGATTTCTCTAATAATTTATTTTAACTGCTGATAAACCAGAGCTGAAACAACATTTGGTTTTAGTGTGGCAAGTAGTGATCATACATTTGTTTTGTTGGTGCTTTGGTCACTGCTGTTCTTCATGCATCTGTAGTTTAGCTAGGTCACTGGGGCCAAATCACCCATTACTTTCAAAGTCCTTTAAAATTTAGTAGACTGAAACATGTTGCAGAACTGTTTCATGATTCTGTACCTGATAATGGAAGGAGAAGAATGTAAGACAGAGGGATATTCCTAATGGAGTGCATCAAGTTCTGTCAAGGTGTTTAGCAGAAAGGGAGCCTTGGATCGAATTTGTATGCATTTATTTGGGAGGAGGGTCGGAGGTGTGAAAGGAAAGTAGCAGCTGGGACTTAATTCTTCATTGCTTTATTAAGATAAGAATGTGAGAAAATCGTGGTGTTTGGTGGCAAATGGCAAGGTGGAAGGGGGAAAAGCTGCTGCTGTTGCCACACGCTTCTGTGCAGGAGGGAAGGGGCTTAGGTTCTCCATGAGAAGCCCACTGCTGGTGTTTGCACCAGGCAAGCTCTGCATATTACTTCCCTGCTTTATTTTAAGCTGTTTCTGCCTTGCAGTCAGAGTGTGACTTGTTTTGGATTGCGCTGCAGTGGTGGGGTTTATGCTGACTTCTTTTGAAAGAGACCAGTTCTAAAATGGGTATTTGTCACTTAACTCATGTGGCTCAGAGACACCTGTCACTGCATGGCTCCTGGGTGTCAACAGGTTGGGTAAGCTGTCCCCAGGGTGCTCTGTGCCCCAGCACCCATGTGGTCTGCAACAGGGCATATCAACGAGATTGAATTGTACTTTGTAATGGCTGAAGGCAAGAACTAGAAGGAAGAGGGTTAAGGATTTTTCCTTTGTGCTTTTCCTGTCCTTTGATCTGGCACATAACTGATAGAAGGCTCCTAACAGAGTCAGAGGGGCTACTATTTAAGACACTGGGCTCCTGCAGTCTGGATACCTTTGCAGCTGGAGCTGGGGAGGGTGAGGTCTGACTGATGTTTCCTTGGCATCTTTCTGTTTAACTCCTGCACACTTTACTTTGATCACACCACACACTTCCTGTCCGAATTGTAATGCATTGAACATCTCTTGTGTCAGCCCTGAGCCACACCTGCATAGAACTACTGCTGTGAGAGGAGGCCAATGCCTTTAATAAAGATCTGCTGTCCTAGGAGAAGCCTGCTCCATCCTGAGGTCCAGCCTTCCCTGCTAGATTTAAGCAGCAGTAACTCCTCTTCGAGCTATGCAAATGGGCCAAATGATCTTTCTGAGGATTTATCACTTTCTGTTTTATTTTTAACTATTGATTTTTGCAGTCAAATCTCATATGTTGCCTTTTGCCCAGTCAGCATTGTCCCACGATTAAGTCTTTCATGAAAATTCATTGTTGCAATGCCAAAAAATGAGTTACCTTGGGTTTTTTATCTGAAGTCAAACATTTTTGCAATATAACCATTCTGGTCAAATTAATTCTTCCTGCTGGATAAAGCAGGAGTGGGTGCCAACATTTTGAGTCTATTTCAATTTGCTTTAATTGGGTGTATAATTATTTTTCTACAACTAATCAATCCCCATACTATAATTGCAATTATCAAATAATGGAAAGACTCTTTAAAAATTTTGTAAAGCAAGATCTTGTTAAGATTCTGTTAAAGAAAAATCTGTGAACTATTTCAATTTATTTTCATTTCACCCCAGAGGATTTTTTCCCCCACCATCCTAAGTCAAAGGGCAAAATGCACAAAGGCAATTGGCAAAGATAAATATCTTCAGGGTGATTTATAACATCCAAGGAAAGGAATATTCTAATTCAAAATACTCCCCAGTGTGTTTTGTTCTGGAGTAAGTGAAGGCTTGTAAACTGTGACTGCATTTGGCACAGCATAAGGAGGGGAAACTTGCTGACTTTATCAGCAGTGGAAAGAGGAGAAGGTGCACAAGCCAGAGAGAAATAGGCACCTGAGACCACTTTCAAATAATGTGAGGAGATGCAAATGCAAGTCATCTCCACGGGGACATTAAATCTGATGGACAGTGTGATACTCTCATTCCTTGGACCATTGCTTTCATGTCCAGACAGATCTGAGCACAGACCTCAGGCTTTAATGGCCTGACCAAGGAAACGTTGACAAGGAGAACCTGCAGAGGTGGTGCTCAGCATTCTACTTGATGCACAGAGAACCCACACGGATAAACAGGGATGCTGACACTCTTGAGCCTGCAGTGGTAGAGGGGCTCAGATTAAAGGCCTTGTGTCCTTCACACTTGCTTTCTGACCAAGAATTGTCATATACATATGTATACCAACATGACAGCAGAGCTTCTGGGCAGTCATGCCACACTAGGAATTTCCCAGAGATAGGAGTTACCAAGAGGGAATGGGGCAGGTACAGATGAGATAAGGGATAAGATTGCAGAGGATCAGCTGGGCATTTCCAGGCACCCACAGAAGTGCTGCATAAAAGAGCTGACAACTCATTTTTGGCCTAGGACAGGGTATCATGTGGCTAGAGCTTCTACATATCTTTGGTGTGGAGTCGTAGAGTGTAGAGTGTATCAAGTGATCCTCTTGTAAAATGAACCCAACAGACTGAATAGGAGGATGGTAAAACATTTGGCCTGCTGCTGTCAGAATATAAGAAAGGCACAGTAAAGAAAAAGTCAGGTGATATGAAGTGTGATAATGCTGGTGTTTTCTGTGTGATAATGCTAACAGTCTAGATCATAATCCTGCCAGCACCATCTCTATTTGAAGTGGAATATTTAAGATATAAATAGAGAAAAATCTCGTCCGTATAATTTGTGTCACAGCCAGCAACTCAACTCAGAACTTCTGCCTCCATGGCTAGATCACCCTGCAATATATTTGTTAAAAACTAGATCCCAGTCTTCATTTTTTGCTGCTACAAAAGGACATTATTTTCCCTATTTTGTACATCCAAATATATCCCCAAACCCCAGAAATTAACATCAGCATAGACTGACTAACGCGCCAAAAATTGCCAGGATAATCTGAATCCAAATGGGTAGGTAAAAAAGGATATTTTTTACCATCACCATGGTAATCCTAAACTCAAACAAGAGTTTTATTCACAGTCATAAAGTCTTGAAGGACAGTCTTAAAAACCACGTCATCTGCATGGCAGAACAGGAAGAGAGAAGAGCAGTTAAACAAAGTTCTGCCTGTGGAGCAGCAAAGCCAGTTATCCATAACAACCTCCTTGCCTGCAAGATGCAAATGCAGGGTTTGTGATGGTGTGTGAATTAATAACGAACAAGATGGGACTGAAGGCAGAGTCTGGAAAAGACAAATCCTGCCAGACTGTGACTATGAAGTGGAACCAGGGAAAAAGATGAATGGGAGAAAAAAAAAATCATCTGTGAAGCCAGCAGCAAACAATGGCCACAATAAGCTGCAAATGCTGGAAATGAACATGAATGCAATTACTGAAGTAAATTAAGTGAGAGTTGTCAATGGAATGAGAGCTTTTCCAGAAAGGAAATGTGAGGAAAAATCTTAGAAATAAAATTGAACTTTTAATTTGAATGTTTTCAAGTACAAGATTTGGGTGTTACTTCAGCTTTGCATCTGGGTTTGTCTGGATTTGGCCCCTTCCCTGGACACTGGCCAGCTCTGCTGCTCAGTGAAGTGGTGATACATTTGGGCTGGAGAACTGTACAGATGCTTCACATCTCTATCAATTCTCTTCACAGCAGGCTTAAATGCAAATGTGAAAATGTGAGAGATGCTCCTTAAACAGCATGGCCTTGAGGCAGCATGGTGCCCCATGGCTACCTTCAAGTGCTGCTGATGACGGAGATTTTGCCTGGCTAGCAGGCCCTTGGGTCCCAGAAACTTCTGCTAGGCATCATACATATCTAAGCACCCTCACACAGTGCCAGTTCCTTCTGGTTTCAGCACCAATTGAAACGTCATGAAAATATTTATTGCCAAAAAATTCTTTGGGTGGATGTCTACTATACAAAGGGAATTTGTTTTCTTGCTTTAAACTGTTTAGCCCCCCATCAAGATGTGTAGATCAGACCTCCCTAGCCCAGTCCATGTCTCAGCTTGCTGTTTTCCTGGGAGGTGTGATGGGGATGTCTGCCAGCTCTGTGGTGGGCAGAAGGATCCTGCTGGTTGTTAGCAGTGATCCAGCTCTGGGACATGACACAGTCCTTTGACTGGTTACGTGAACAAGCATCCAGAGAGGGTGCAGCCTCTGTATCTGAGCTCTGCTCACACCTTGTGACCACCTCCTTTGCTTTGGGACACATGCCTTCTCCCTGTATTCAAAATTTTTCTTCAGGTTTTCATTTTAAGGAAAAATTTGGTTCAGAACAGCAGTCCACCTACTGAAGAATGAATCTAATCAAAATCTAGACACCAGTGCTACACAGACCTAAGCTGTCTCTCTATTAGTCTCCTGGTGTTTACAGCTTGGTTTGACCTATGAAATAAATCCTTAGTGGCCTGCAGGCTGCCTACCAGCAGTGCCTCTTCCCATATGTAGCAGAAGCACTGCCCAGAAGTTCCTGATACTATTAATCTCTCAAGAGAAATTAAAAAGTCCTAAACCCTTTCCTTAACTCTAATCCTTTTGTTGTCCTTCTGTCATTCAATTCACTCTCTGTGTGATTTTTGAGCTAGAGCTGACCAGAGTTGCAAGCAGGTTATAATGAGAACATGCTCCAGTGATTTATTTGGCGGCATTAGGTTACAGAGACCAGAGAGTGTACGTCTTATTTTCACTGATCATAAGAACTGCAAAACCAAATTTAAAAAAAGTCTACCTGAAGCAATCAGAGCATTTTTTCCCCTTGTACTGCAGCTAGGCTATTAACAACCCAGAAATCTGCCATGTCCTGTATCTCAACTAATTTGAAATATGGGGGAAAACAAGCTTCCAGTATTGCTAATTGTCCATAGCATTTTAACAGCTGCTGTGTTTCATCATAAATCTATGTATTTGGGAGGAGAAGAAGCTAAGAGTTGATGTGTACAGTGAAATCACAAAAGCTCTGGGTTTTTAAAATATTGTCAGGGTTACAGGGGTAAAAATGTGCCAAGAATTTAAAAAAAAAAAAAAGAAGCTATTGTGGCTTTAAAAAGTCAATTTGCAAAGCAGTTTTTCAGTTTTGCTTTCAAGAAGTTGCAAACTATAGAGAGGAAGGTCTGCTTCTGCCAGACCTGCTCATCCAAACCAAGCTGCCATCAACCACTGTCAGAGCCAAGGTGGAAATGTGCAACCCCCACAGCAGTGGCCAGGTAAGGGAGAGGGCCAGGGACAGCCTGGCTGTAGTGGGAGGGAGCATCCAGCCCCAGGCACCAGTCCCCAGCCGGGCCAGACTTGAGAGGGTTTCTACTTTGCTTCTTCTCTAGCCTTGCTGACCACAGTGGGACTATGCCAGCCTTCACATTGCACATCTGCTGCACGTGCACAGGGGTATTTACCTGCCATGGATATTTTATGGAGACAAAACAGATTCACATCCTCCCTGAGTCAGTCAGTAGGCCTTCCACGATGAGTCCTGAGCAGCCAGCGTGTGTGGTGCATGCTGAAAAGGAAAACCAGAATGCTGCAAGTTGATTTGCTCTTGCTGTTTTACCCCAAGGCAGTACAGCAGAGAATCAGTCCCTTTCCAAACCCTGCTGCAGATGGGAATGTATTTATCATTGCCTTCAGTGCTGAAAAGCTTCTGAAAGCTCTTCCATTTTTGGGAACAAAGGTCTGTGAATCTCTCCAGACTGAAGATTAATGCACTTCCTTCTGCATCCCTGTGACTTGATTCAGTCTCTCTCCTGGAATGTCTGTGTTTCCCAGTGTAAGCACACCAGAACTCCAGGACCAGGCAGCCCTTGCCTGGCACAGGCTGCAGAGGCACCTCCACTATGTGTACACTCCTGGAGAGTGCTCTCTTTGGGGATAAAGCTAAAATTTTTCTTAGAAATTTGCCTGAGTGACATGTCTGAGGAAATCTCAGAGTTAAGTGGNCACTCCTGGAGGGGGCCTCTTTTGGGGAAAAAGCTAAAATTTTTCTTAGAAATTTGCCTGAGTGACATGTCTGAGGAAATCTCAGAGTTAAGTGGGGCTTGAGCTTTGTGGTGGCTGCAAAAGTGCAGCTTTTAATGCATAAGGAAAACTGATTTTCTTGTTGACTGGTTTTCTCAGAAAAAGTCAATGCAAAACCCATAAAATCCTCAGAATTTTGTTTATCTGATCACATTATCACACTGCTCATCTGCAAATCTCGTTTTGGTCAGCTTATATTGTCTTTTTCAGTATCTTGCTGCTGACATCTGCTTCACATGGATTTGTTTTCTCTCTAGCAGCCTTCTTGTGCTGTCCTTCAGAGTTTTTATTTCATAGAATCATAGCCCAGAAAGGGACCTGAAAGATCACCTAGTTCCAGCCCTGCTGCTGTGGACAGCAACACCTTCCATTAGCTGACATTGCTCAGAGCTCCATCCAACTTGGCCTTGGACACTTCCAGGGATGGGCCATCCACAGCTTCTCTGGACAATCTGTTCCAGTGCTTCACCACCCTCACAGGGAAGAATTTCCTCCTAATACTTAAACCTACCCTCCTTGTCCTGTCATTACACGCCCTTGGAATAGTCTCTCTCCATCTTTCTTGTAGGCTCTCTTCAGGCACTGGAAGTCCAAATCAAGTCACCCCAAAGCCTTCTCTTCTCCAAGCTGAACAATCCCAATTCTCTTACCCTTTCCTCACAGAAGTGGTGTCAAAGTGTTTATTAACCCAATTGCCTTCTGTCTGAGCAGCTATGCTTTATGAATAGAGAGAATAAAATTAATTTTCTGTTCTTGAAACATTATTTATCACATGTTAATGAAGGCTGTAACCCTGTGGGAGGTGTGTTATTTCTGAACAAAATGGCTGCAGCTCTGTGCTTGGGTCAAAAAGTTTGGGAACAGACAGCTCCAGAGCATTCCTGGGCACAGGTCACCCCACAGGTATCTGACATGTAAATGGCAGTATAATTCTGTCCATGAGACACAGAGGAAACTATACTATTGCTAGTTTTCTCTACCATGAAGCCAGGTAATTGACTGGATTATAAAAGAAGTTGTGCACAGTGTAGTAAAGGCAATTTGCTGTGTAACTGGTATTTATTTTACAGGGCACCTCATGCATCCAAGAGAAACTAGGGGAATTAGGGTTCTGTTATATGTATAAAATGATCTCTTAGGAAGAGGCCCACTTTTCACTCTGTAGGAAGTGAAATCTGTCTCAGAATTAAATGAAATGTCTCACATGGAAAATCTGACCCTCTCACATAGTGTTTGTTTCTGCCCCACCATACTCTGTGATCTGTAGTTGGGTTTGTGCAGGGTGCCTAACATTTTTTCTTAGAAATGTCACTCTATTGTCACTCTCATAATTTCTGCAGGTTTTTTCTTTTGGCAGACATTAGCAATTGTTTTATCTCATGCTCCTGTTCCTCCATGTCTTCTTGAGAAAGGATCTGTTACAGGAATTTTCTCACTCCAAAGAATTGTATCCTTGTAGGAACAAACAGGAAGTTTTCATGGTGCAGAATTTTGCCTAGGATATTCCCAGGAGATTTGAAGCCTGCTTTGCCTATTACCATGAGATTGCATATGTGCTGATCAAACTCACCTTTTTCATTTTCCAAAGGAAAATATTTCGGTGTTACTCTGAGCATGATTTTCCAGTGTGGTTTGTTCCACAGCAGATCTGCTTCTTACATCAAGTTTGCTCTAAATGCTGTGGAAGAAGCTTGTGGAAGCATCTTTAGCTCTACTATTTCTCTGATTTCAGTGTAACCTTTTAGTTTTCTTTTGCAAGTCATTGTGCCCTTCACATTTTCAAAGTACTGATTCAGATCAAAACTTTGGAATCATCCATAATGCTTTTGCTCAGTCCTTGGAGAAATGCTGTGATTTTTTTTGGTATTATGAACATAGATTTGACAGGCAGGTCACCAGCCAATTTTTCAGAGGTTTACACTTCTATTTTATTAAGTACACTTAGTGACAGTTTGGTCTGATGACTCTTTTTTCTGAGATGTGATTAAACCCAGTTGGTTTTGCATTTGCATTTTGCATTTTTTGTTTGTTTGCATTTTATCTTGCTCATTTTATGTACCTTTTACTCCTTTTTCTTGTGAGAACTGACCTGACTTGAAAATAGGTTATGGATGGTCATAAATTGCAATTCTTAGCAAATTTGCTATTTGACACAAGACTGTCTCCTCACTCTTCTGAAAGTCACTCCTTTGCCTCAGGCCTTGCAAAGGATCAACTCTATTAATGTGTTGCACTCACCTGTGTCTCTGCCTGCCTCTCGTTCCGAGACACTGCGTATCGCTCACTCCAATACTCGCTGTGTGTACAGTGCCCACGGGAAAGAAAAAGCACAAGACCTCATAAACTAAATAGTTTCCTAATTAACACATTTAGTCTAAAACACCCCAGCAGCTTAGCTTGAGGGGGAGAAGGAAGGAGGAGGAATGTGCTATCCTTGAGAACGCTCTTCCTGTGCTCGTCTTGAAGGCACAGTGACACACCTCTGGAAGGGTGCTCTAACCCACACCTCGAGCCCTCTGCAGTAGTTGGGAGGGTGTCTCTCGTGTCCCTCTCAGCCACAGCTCGTTCCCTTGCACACTGCTCTTTGCTGCTTTCTTTCAGCCATTTAAGACCAAGTGCTATTGTCCTGTGCTGCTGCTGCTGCTGAAGCACGGCAAGGCTTTGAAACAGTCTCCATGACAATCAGGGAGATGCCGCCCGGATCCTAACGGGGGTGACACATGACTGTGATTGTCTCCTGCCGAGCAAGGTACGTTTGTGCAGCTGCTGGAAGATGTGGGTTAAAAACTGCTGGTTCCTCCCTCCTTTTACCACCATGCATGGTGCTATGGGGAAACCTCTTTGCTCTGTGCTGCCACAATACCTCCTTTTCTGGAGATGTTCCCCAGGGGCTGATTCTATCTGGTGTGAGGTTTAGAAAGGGATGAGAAATATTAATGGCTGAATGATTATAATGCCTTAGAAAATGGAGCTGAAAGTGCAGTGCATGGAGATCAAAATGAAACACAGTATCTGGCTGTGAGATTTTGAATTATATCAAAAGGGAATTATTATTTTAACTTCTTGTTACCTGCAGAGCTGAATTCTTAAAACATCAGTTACTGCCTATTATGGCAGTATGCTGTGATCTGTCCAGCGTCCTCATGTAAAATGAAGTTTTAAAATACAAAAAGATGCGCTAGTTTTAGGTACATCAGCCATTCATACAGAACAAAATATTCAAATGCTATGATTTATAAAGTACTGGATGACAGTAGACTGGTTTTTTTCTTGGCCTTTTGGTGTAAAAATAAGGACAAATGCTGTGGAAGAAAATGAACATGAATTCTCTCTGATGAGCAGGATGTAACCTGTTTTCTGATTGTCCCTGCTGATGTCTTTGCCTGCTGTTTAAATGTGATAAACCAGCTTTATGCTGATGCTGCTTTTGTTATCATAAAATTCCCTCTTTGGGGCAAACTTCAGTCACATTAGTTTGATATTCTTTTATTACTAGGTTCTTCGTATCACATTTGAGCCAGGAAACATGATCAAAAGGTATCCTGAATACTGAAATACTAGATACTTGTATGTGTTTTTAACGGACCATGTGCAAAGAGCCATATAAAGTTAGTGAAGGTGAGAACTATATGGCATGACATATGGTGGATAAAATTGATAATATTGGAACAGTAATGAGAGCTATGTGATGCTTATGTATCTATTAATATCTGTATCCACATACACCCCCATGTATTCTAAATATATGTACAGTAGCTCTAACTTTCAGCAAGTAAAATGAGAATTCATAATGCAGTAGAAGGGAAAGAGCATGAAAAAGAAAACAAAGGCAAAGCCACAATAAAACTGAAGCAGTCAGGAGGAATAAAACAAAAAGATACCTATTAAAATTCACTCTATAAAAGGAGAATTGTGGATATAGGGAGCTATTTCCAGTGAAAAAAATGTTTGAGAGAAGTTTCTTGGGTTTCTTTTTCAGCAGAAATCTCTGACCTTTCATGTGTACTGTGACCGTAAAGGCTGTGTCTTGAGAGAGAGAGAGATAAGATAAGACAATGTTTGGGTATTTTAGGATGAACAGAAAGCATTTTCTTCATCTTTCTTAACATGATCTACCAATGTTAGACCTAATCCTTTAGAAAATTCTCCATGTCTGCTTTAATCTTGGCTCCATCTAGATGCTTTGGTCATCTTTTCTAGTGTGTCAGCCTTTATAGTTACTGACTTGTGCCAAACACTCCATGGGCTTCCTCTTTATGGACAATTTCTCTTTCACCCTAGCATATTCTCTGACAGATTTTAATATCATTCCAAGGTTTCACTCTTTTCTTTTCACCAGACTCCCATTCCTTATTTCATTAGGAACACAATTTTACCTGCAATTCTGCATCTTCTTTCATGCTGGAAATAGGCTCGGAAAGAATCTCAATTAGGTCTACATGAGAAATATTCAGATAAACCTCTTGAGATCTCAAAATGCTACCAGTGCAGAAATCATTCTAAGTCTTGTGCTGCTAGGAGGAAAATAGGTCCTCTGGAAATACATCCTGATGGGAATGAGGTCTGACCTCCATGTTATAGGACAGGATCTCAAACAAAGAATATTCACATCTGGCTCAATGCCAAGAGAGACCTGACTGGGAACAAGGCCAGGGCAATCAGAGCAAGAGGATACTGAGAACTGGGCCAAAGGTACAACCAAAGGAGTAAGGGAAATCAGAAGACTCAGCACATGGAGTCTGGCAGGGATCTCTAGCCAGGCCCAGGCTTTGTAGCTGTTATGTGTGTTACACCTATCGTGACATCGGCAGAGAGACAAAAGTCCTCTGGCTCTCTCTTGCAAGCCTCTTCTTGCTGACTTTTTGTTCTGTTGCACCTCTATTTAAAATCTTTTCTTGCTTGCTAATTGCACCTTTTCAATGTTCATATCACATACTTGGTCACTGCTCAATCTATGCATTTCTAATTTAATCACTCCTTGGGCACCAGCTCCTCCCACTGCTCTTATTTGTGCTGTGGTTCTTTAAACTCCCCTGTAGTCTGTGAAAATCTCACAAGAAATGAATCTCACACATTTCATCTCAGTCTTGCAGAGAATGAATCTTGCTTCTCTGTGCTGCTGCATCTTTGCATACACACGCTCAAACTGCACTGACCTTTTCTACTACCATATTTCTTAGATGCTTGAAAGTAACTTGCTGGGCTTTATCCTCTTTAGTCCTTATGATGTTTCTGTCATCAAAGAACCTTCCACTAATAGAAATCATCTTCCAAACTAATTTTCCTTTCTCTAGTGCTTGTCCTTTATGGTTTTATTCCAAGGTGATTCTTGTTCTGCTACTTTGGGCCTGTGTTACTAATTACTCTAATCCCTCTGTCCCACGTCTTTGACCTCTCTGTTTTTCTTGTCTCTTCTCAATGTAGCATAACATCTATGAATTTTATTAATGTGTTGTTTACTCCTCTTTCTAGCTCATTCCAACTCAGATTATTCTGTAATTCTGTGATTACTAGAAGTATTAAATCAGGCAAGACCAAAGACTGATCCTTAAATATTTACTTGTCCATCCTATAAACTGGTGTTCTCCTCTTTGTCTACTAGCCTTGTTTTGGTCCTTCATTCCAAACTTCAGACCAAAAGAGATTTTCCCTTGCACAGGAAGGTTCAGTCAAGCTTTTAAAGGATGTTTTTGGGAAACATAGGAGGCAATCTTCCATTCTCATGCTCTCCAGTTTTAAGTCAGTGTAGGTGCCTGGATTTGAGGCAGAGGCTGATCAGACCAATTGTTTAAAAAAATGGCTTAAATCCAAGAGTATTACATTTATTCTGTTCCACTCCTCCATTGATTTGGTAATTCCTTAAAAAACGTATTATCTTTGTCAGGCAAGATCTATTCTTTATAAATCCTGCCTCTTACTGCTCATTGTTGCATTATTCTCTGCAAATGAAGTGACTATTTCTTAAGAAGATTTTTTTCTATTGTTTTTGCCTTTCCAAGGTTAGAAGTTAAAGGTATATCATTGTAATTAGTAAGAACTTTCTTCATTCTCTTACGAATGCTGAGACAGAGCCACATTTGCTTTTCTGTTCAGCATTGGCAGAAGGAGGACAGATAAAGGCACAGCTAGCTGCCTCCTTCCCTCTTAGCACCTCCACACACCTGTGGTGTGTGATTTTAACCACTTGATGGTGCAGGAGATGTGGTGGAATGTGGCCATCACTGCTGCTCCTAAATCTCAAGACTTTGCAAGGTAATTTATGATGAATGTTACAGCAGCTTTCAGAGAATCCAGGAAGAAAGAGTGGTATCACATGTTTGCTTTCTTAGCTTTTCTTGTTTTGGTTTCTCTTGGCCAATTGATTTTTGTCAGGAAGTATTAAAGGTCCCCAAAGGATGTGCTACCAGAGTGTGACTAGCTTATGCCTATGTTCCTGTATCAGAAGGTGATCAGGGTATACTTGGTTTAAACACTGCTAGAATTGCCCCATAATTTCTTCCTGACTTATTCTGCAGTGGTTTCCAAGTTTGAAAGGTACATTAAGCAATGCTTCTGAAGGTACTTCAAATTTTATTTCTACCAGGGCAGTACTACTGACCTTTCAGTTCCTCTGCTGTCCTGTGCATTTGGCCACTACCAAATATCAGCAAACACATCCTCATTTCTGGTGTAAGATATTATCCAGACATTTAAGAAAGTAAAGTTAGGTTGCCTTGAAGTAGGGAGGTGAAGTTATCTAAGGGGCACAGTTGACTTCTTCAACTGGTTTGAAAGTCAGTGCATGAAGAAGTACACCCTTCTCCTCTCCTAAGAGAAATAAATACTAGAAGGCCTGGAGGGCAAGTTCATCCAGAGCTACATGCCCTAGAATCCTAGTGTGAGATGTTGTGGACTCTTCTGTGTACTCACCTGAAAATCAAGGTTGACTTTGAAAAACCAGGTTTTTAACTAATTCACTGACTTGCAGCATAAGCAACTCAGAAATCTATTTTGTTGCTGTACTTGCTCCATGGTGCTGAGCAGAGCTTTGCACTGGAGTTCACAGCTGTGCAAACTGCAGCTGGGAAAGGACAAGGGGTTTGCTGGGGTTCTGTGTCTGTGAATATGTTGTGTTTTGGTTTGGGTTCCAGACGTGGCAGACGTTCTCCGAAGCATGGCTTCTGATTTACCTCACCAGCTAACCAGGAAAACATTGCTGTATTCCTAAATTATTTTAATTTGTTCCACAAAAGAAGAACTATAACAACAAAAATGTAGTTAGCCACTACTGAGCTCACTGACAACTCCAGGCTGAGAAGCCACGTTTATCAGTGGCTTCATCTAGGATGGAGATAGGGATGGCTTTATTTCACATTATAAAGTTTGATCACTCACAAGTGATTTTACAGCCTGCTCAGTTGTACCCTCATGCAGGAAAGATGCAGTATACAACTAAGGAAAGAACCCACTGCAACAATAGTCTCTAACTATACCACTGACCATAAACCTGTGTATATATACACATTTATACATATATATGTACATTTATCTGAATTGAACTGATTACTAAGTAGAATCAATACAATGTGTTGTCTCCCTCTTGTTCATTGTGTTCTGCAGTCAAACCCTAAATGCAAGCAAGCTCCTTTTTCCTGGGAAGAGTATGATCAAAGAAAGATCAAAGCAGAATCTGAGTTCAGGGTGTGTAATTTTTGGCTGATCAAACACAGATATGTTCTCCTGTGTTGAAAGGAAGGTTGGAGGAAGTTAACTAACTGGCTGTAACATTTCCTTTGCATTATCAATTGGCAGTTCAAAGGGCTCCTCCCAAATCAGAAATAAACTCTCTTTGCTACCTTAGGGCATATTAACCACAGGGATCCTTGCAAAATAATCTTACAGGTGAAATACAGAGTCAATCACAGACCCTACCTCAGTCTGACAGTCTGCTTGGGAGTTTTTTCTGGCCCCTATTTGTCCACTTAGCAGACATCCAGCTAAGTGGATTGTACTGCAGAGTAGAGGGCCAAACGCAACAAGAGCAGGAGTTGTTCGCATTGCTTCTGTGTTTTTGCATGTATTGTTTCCTCCAGAGAGGTAGCTGGATCCTAACAAAAGCTGGGAAGATGTGATTCAGATATCCACACTATGAACTCTGCAGTGGGCAGATTATGTGGTCCACACTTTTGATATCATTCTAATCTCTGAAAGCGAGATTGTTCTAGGACATGACATTTAACATCCCCCCCACTAATGTCGTTGGCATTAACTGTTATAG
Organism: Notiomystis cincta; assembly: GCA_013398075.1. Taxonomy (NCBI): domain Eukaryota; kingdom Metazoa; phylum Chordata; class Aves; order Passeriformes; family Notiomystidae; genus Notiomystis; species Notiomystis cincta. Next base: position 208,446 of record VZRX01006408.1, read on the forward strand.
CCCTGGATATACTTGTTGTGCAAATAAGAATCTGATTCTTCCTTTGATCTTGCTGAGTTGCTTAGAGCCCAACAGATGTCAGTAATCTTAGCATCGTAAAAAAAGATGCATTTTATCATCATGAGGAAATGCATTTTGGTCAGCAAATATATTGAAGTTTCGGCTTCCAAAGAGGTTATAAACAGCAGTGCATAAAACAAGATATGCTTTAAGATGAGTGTATAACAGCAGCTTATAAAACGAACATTTGGAAATAACTTCCTAATTATGTTCAGAAGTTGAAACAAAAGTTGTAAAAATATTTCAGGCTCCACACATATGGACACTCATTCAAACAATTAAGAAAACAGCTAGAGGATTGTGAGTTAATACAGAGCCTCCAGAAGTTGTTTTAAATGTAGGTTACTGAGATCACATGTGTAGGGGAATGTCCCAAAAATTCTTTAGGGAAGATCAGGTAGCATGGTCTCCTGCCATGGTTGTATTTCCTAATAAATCCCATCAAACCTCTGAAATCTAATAGAGGCTGGTGACTAGAACAAGGATGAAAGTTTCCTGGTAAAATTTCCATCAGAACATTGACAAGAGTATTATCAGGTGAGTTAACATTACTCCCAGAACAAGGAAAGCAGGGTACACAGTAAATGGTCCACAGCTTAAGCTTTCTGGAAGTGCAGATGTGAGTGGGGCTGGTGCTTGTTCAACCATTTGTCCCTCTGGTCTATCTGGAGGTGGTGCTCAGGCTCTGCTCCAAGTGGACAGGTCTCACACTGAGAGGCATGGAACCAAGTTTGTCTCCAGCAAGGTCAGACTTGGAGAGGCCAAAAAAATTGTCCCCCTGCCTCACTCTGCCGTGGGGTGTGGTGTGACTTGCCTTTCCATCATGAAGAAGATCCTGTTTCCAGTATATTGTCTGGGCATCCAAAATGTGTTCGCTCAAAATGTTTCCCAAGCAGTTTCTTCCAGACTTGCTGGGGGAGCAGGTGCACAGAAGGAGGGTTCCTATGCTCCCCTAACTGGGAGAAAGTAAGTGCTCACCTAAAGTAAGCAAAACCATGTAATCTAAGTAAAGGTGTTTATTGACACATGGTGGAGGTGTTCCATAATTCCATTATAGACAATCACCTGTGGAATCTCTGACATTTGCAGACAGAAAAGGAAACAAACCTGTCCTGCTCCTGTCACCTCAGCATCACAGCCAAGCATTTACTTTGACTCTTCAAAGAGAGGTGTTCACTTGTATCTTCCAGTACCCAAAGGTAAAAGGCTGTACTAAGAAAGTGGTAGGAGAAGAGTATATTTAAACCAAAGCAGAACAGAAGACTCGTGCTGTCTGCTACGTGGGCTTCAAGAATGTGCCTTACATGGTGGTAAAAGTCTACGAAGACTGAAGGATTAGAAACACAGAGTCAAACAAAACTCCAAGAGGGCACTTTGGTACAGACCTTAAATTTCCCAATAGAAATAGAAGAGACAGAGTAGTTCACTTATAAAATACAGGCACTCAGTGAAAGTGATTGGGTCCTGCCACTTAATAAATTGCCATTCATATGCTGAGGCTTCATAAGAGTGTGGGTGCATACTTTTAGCCCGTCCTGGCTGTAAGATAAAAAATATGTTAACTTAAACTACCTTCACAGAACCAAAGCTGGTGTGTGTTGGATTTCAGCTCAGCAATGAGCATGTGTATGCTCAGTAACAAGTGGTACCTGTTAAAGTGGCATGAACTGTTCACAGATCTCAGATTATGCAGTGATAGGTGTACTAGTAGCTGAAGACACAGAAAACTTCTACTGGGCTAAAAACTGTGTAGCTCTATTGATCTGATGCCAGCTGAAGATTGAGCCTATTGCACTTAGAGAACAGATACCTGCTATGGCTTCTAAAATAAAATAAAAAAATTCAAAAGAAATTTTCATGGCTTTTGTTCTAAGACTCAGCAAAGCTGGTGAAGGGCAAATATCGAACACTTGGATAGACACAGTTTAATTAGAGACTCTCAGCACAGGCAGAATAAAAGAAGTTCAAACTTGGCCATGTTGGCTCATCTCACCCAAGTGAAGAAAATGAGAATGGAACAGGGTGAATGTGTGGGCATCCTTCACAAGGACTTCTGGATAGCTTTCAGTGCCCTCCAAGAGAGTAATCTGTAAGGTTAACAAACGAACACTGGTGATGAAATGCTCAGTTGGTTTGCTAACAGAAACCAGAGATGGCAAATGGGACAGAGAGGGAGACAGTGGGATAAGAGTGACAAGAGGCAATATGTTGAGCCTGTTCTGTTTCTGCTATATATAGGAGGTAGCAGTTATCTTCCAGAAGGAAATGTAGAACAAGATGTGCAGATTTGGAGATGATGTGGAACTGACAACCTGAGAAATACCATCCGTAAAGGAAGTAAGTCGAAGATGCTGAGAAATCTGCCGTATGTGTAGGATATGAGGAATGAGCAGGCAGTGCAGGCCAAAGATGGAGAAACCAGAATATAGTGCTGCAAACTGTGTTCATTTGCTCATTTGAAATCTTGATATTGTTGCAGGGCTATGACTCAGAAGCCAGAGGGGATCACTGAGGGAAGAAAGCCCAGGCCAGAGTAGATCTACAGTATACGTCGCAAAGAGCTAAAAATAGGAGAAATACCTTAGTTTTCACACAATAAAGAAAGTTGCTAGATTTGAAGAATAAATGTGTGAACATCCTTGGAGTCCTTAGTCACTTATGCAGTAATATGCCAAATAGTTTTTCCGTGGTGGCAATGGCAATTAAAAGTGCAAGAGGAGTACTGGAGGCTCAGCAGCCCCCCAGGCAGCTGGCATTGATACCTGACAAGAAGCTAAGAATGTATTTCAGCCAGCCACCATGGGAACCTGAAATTATGTAGCTAATTCTTTCAATGCTTCTTCTTAAACTTTAGGACATTTTTCATCTACACCAAACCATGTATAAAACACCATGTGTGCATTGTTCAGCTATAGAAATTCTCTTGAGTGTATATTTGCCATTTACATGAATTGTGTTCCCCACATCCTGACACCACTGTCTTGAAACCACAGACCTTATTCCTCTACATCTCACATCTGAAATGTGTTCCAGGCCTCAGATACAAAATTTCCAGAATGGAGAGATCACCACTGAAGGGCGTGTGAGCTCCAGTGATGGACACATGACACATCCAGCCTACAGAGCTCTCCCATTCACATTACAGGGACTCAGGATCAGACAGGGCCTGGAAACTCCTGGGGAGACTTAGCAGTGACACTGAGAAAGAGGATGGAAGCAGTCAGGCCAGCTGAGGACACTAGGAAGAATGTGAATGAAGCTGGAAGCAAAACGAGTACAAAGAAAGTGAATGAAGCTTGAAGTAAGATGAGTATTAATGACTGAGCTGTGGTAAAGCAAAAGGAGAGCACCAGCCTGGATAGAAAGAAGAGGTAGTGAATCTTCTGCAAGGCTTTCTTTTTTCATAAAATATTGACTATGCTCATTTGGATGCTGCCCAGCCACCCTCACAAATGAGCACTCTCCATTGACACTCACATTTCTGTGCCTCCTACTCAGCTTTCCTCAGGAGGGTCATGTCAAAACGAGGCTAAAAAATAGGAAATCTACCATTTTCTGAGCTGAGAAGAGCAGTGCCAGGATCAATACAGCATGAAACAACCATTGGACACGGTGTAACCACGGTCTCTAAAGCCTTCATTGCAACTCTGCTTTGTGGTTTCAGATCATCTCTGGAAGCGAAGAAACAATTTCCTTCTTATTGTAAGTAAAGCCCATCAAAGGTACTTTAATGGAGAAAAACAAAAGTGGGAAAGGGGTTCTGAGGAACAAATTATGTGAACCCTCACTGCAGGTACAAATAAGGGAATTGTTGCTCTTATCACTGTGGATTTGGGGTCATCACATGTTCCCACAGTCCTCAGTGTCCCATGGGCAAAAACCCTGACAAACATTGTGTTTAGTACAACTGCACAAATGGCTCTTTTCTATCCACAGAAGTTTTGTGTTTTACATTTCATGTTTTATGTCAGTTCTGTCTGGGTTTATCCCATTTGCTGTTCCTAGAAATCTCTCCCAAGATCCTGCTCCCCAGTAATGTGACTGAGATCAGAGATGCACCATACTTTGTGCTCAGTTAAGAACAGAAAAACAACCCTCATGCATGCAGTATCTAGGCTGTTGCTGAGAACAGTGCTGAGCATTTCAGATAGATGTTCAGGAAAGACTAAAAGGCAGCTCCAGAATAGAATCCTCATGAAATGCATTTCCTCCCAATCTTTCTTACTCAGTGACACATGATCATTGCCCAAGAGCATTTGGATTTATTCAAATTTTTTTTTTTTAAGAGGAA
>VZRX01006410.1:0-16226 GCA_013398075.1 Notiomystis cincta
ATTTGAGAAATTCTTATCCCGAATCCGTGGGGGAGGGGCAGCCAGGACCTGCTTGCCTGGCAGACAGGGGGGAGAGATGCCTTTTTTGGATTGTTTCCTCCTGAATTTGTGTCCAAACCAGCACACAAGGATAAAGGGGGAGTTCATCTCACAATTTGGTCTTGTTCTACATTTTAAAGTTGTAAAGTTGGACTGGCTACAGCCATGTCAACTGGGAGTCCTTTTAGAGAAAATCTCTTTTTCTAAACTGATGGAGCACTGCTGACAAAGCCTTGGTGGAGATGGAGGCCTCCCAGCAGAAGGGTAATTCTCTGTGTGTTCATATTTTTGAACAGGTGAGATGGCTCTAGTGGCAAAAGAGATCCTGTAGACCAGTGCAAAGTAAGTCCATGGGAGGAAGCTGTGTCAGCCTAAGTGGGCCAAAAGTGTGGGACAGCACCAATTAGTGGTTCCCAAGCTCTGCTCAAGAAGTTAAGGGCTTTCACAGGTGGCTAAGTGAATCTAGAAACAGCTCATGTTAGCTCATGTTAACTTATCAGTATCTCTGTAAGACTGGCATTATCTAACAGGTAGGCAGAAAGCAACTTTTCAGAAACTTCTGCGGGAAATGACGAATTTTAAGAAGGTTTTTGGTTTTTTTTTAATTGTCTTCAGTGAGAACCATGAGACAATCTGAGCATGAAAAATGCAGTGAAATTATTAAAACATTTTCCATCCCTATAACTGATTTCACTGAAGACTTTAATTGTGTTTTATCCTACATTTTTTTTGACTGGATACTATGCTGAGATTTGGTATTGAACAAATAGATAATGCGATTCCCATGTACCTTCTAATTGTCAATATGCTAAAATTTTCCCTCCTCATTCAACAGTTATAGTTTTGGTTTGTCTTGCAGGGTTGAATGTAAGCTCTGAGAAAATACAACAGGCTGATTTGTATTTCGTATTCACTCAGGGCAATGTTGTTCCTCTGTTCTATTTTATTATAGCAAATTGAACGTATTTTCCTAATTCATGTGGCTACAGTTATGTTATTGCAACTCTTCTGATGTTATTGGACAGCGTAAGCTCACATCAAACTCGAAATTTGTGTCTTCCTCTCTCCCCATATGATTCAGACTGGGGAGAAAAAGACTATTTTGATTTATAAACTGGAGTGGAGGGAAAAGGATATAGGAGTTTGAAATTGGATTGGGTACCTGGAGCCTGGAGGCCGACATGTCTCAACTGACAGGAAGGTGCTTTAGAAAAAAAAATTTGTCTTGTTGAATCCCCCTTTCATAATATACATTTGCAGGTTAGATTCTACTCTTTGGGGGTCTATTTTTTGAATCATGTAATCATGAATTAAAAAGAAGACATCATATTGCCTGAGAAGAGTAACTACCAGACCTATGATTTATGTGAATCATAGATGACCCTTTCAAATCTTTAAAGCTTTTTGTACAGCTGACATTATAATGGAAGTTTAGGGATCTTCCTTAAATTGGAGATGGTATGTATGGCTGTAAAAAAGCAGCCAGGAATTGAGTCACTGGACAAAAATTTAGGCTCCTTGGGGCACAGCCACTGCTTTTACATATTACAGAGACATAACATACTATGCATAAGAAGAGATAATTATTATTGTATTTGGTTAAATAAATTTCCTCTTTATAGTATTGTACTAGTTCCAGCAAGGGCAGGGTTAATTTTTCCAGTATGCAGGAAGGGGCATGGCTAGGACCATGAGGTTATTCAACATCACCTCATGCCATTGCATAGGATGGGGGAAGGAATTCTCTGAATCAGTCTCTATTTCCTATACTTTTGTTATTAGAATTGTTACTGTTTTGTTTTCTTCTTTCATTGCTGTTTCCAGTAAATTGTTCTTATCTCAACCCAAGATATTTACCTTTTGTGCCTCCAGGTCTCCTCTCCAGCTGCCAGATGGAGAGGGGGAGGGGGTGCTAGTGAGCAGTGCCTGGGTTTCGGTGGGAATACTAAATTGAGGAATATCATTCCTCAACCACAACAGGTATTAAAGAGTGTAGCTCTATCTACCCATATCTAAAGAATCTTAATTTAAAATTAATGTCTGGAACCCAAGTTGTCTGGCTCCAGATTCTAGAAAACAGTGGTGGCTAACCTGTAGTTCGTGAAGGTTCTAAATGGACGTGTAAACTCGTGGTAATTCATCTCCAAGGCGTTGTATGACTTCACTGATAATTGGTGACTGATACTACTGGACCATAACTAGGAGGTAGGACGCTCTGCACAGGCTTGAAGAAAGCTTGCTTTCCCTTCAGTTTAAGGAAATCCTCCCATCTCCACTAATAACTACACACATTCATAGATGCTCAACATCTACAGCAGATTCTGTTTCAGAGCTGTTATCTCTACAGATTATTCTGAGTTGGGCCCTGTTTCACTGTATGAAAAAGGGAGGTGAAGGAAGACAAATATATTATTTTGAAGCTCCCATGCCATCAAAAAAAGCAGTCACCAATGCTTAAAATACAGGAAGCAGTGCACTGAGATTTGAGGAGGCAGTTGCAACATCATGCTCTAGGTTTCTGTTTTTTTTTTTTAAACTTTTTGTAGCCAGTTACAGAAGCTTTTCTATGTTCTGCACTGAATTTCCAGTCACGTTACGCTAAGTATATGACACATGACATTTGTTTCAGTTGCTTCCCATCACAGGAGTTGAAGAACTGTGCAACTGTTCCCTGTGTGTGGAACTTCTGTTTGAGTCCTATGAGAGAACTGATTTGAGTTTTGAGAAGAGTAAAAAGCAGCAACTGTTTTACTTTTCATTTAGCTCTCTTTCCTACTGGTTTTCTCTGTATCAAATAACACATAACTTCCCTCACTTAATACCACCAGACTTGCCTTGAAAGCACTTCTGGAATTTGTGTTTCTTTCTGGACTACAGTTATGCTAGTATATGTTAAACAAAACATCAATTATATATTATATTTGAGTCTTTTTTGCAGCCTTCACAATTTTACTTTTAAACTTGCCAGTTGCAGTGTTTCTCACTAGTTTCTTCTTAATGCTTCTTAATGCAAGGAAAAAAAAAAAGAGAAGCAGTTCTAGGAAACTGGAGAATTGCAAAATGTTTACTGGAGTATGTAAAGTACCAAGCATTTTTTGTTGTATCACAGGGCATCAAATATTGGATTATATGAATACACATATAGTGCTCATTGTATCATAGTAATATAAATGAGCCAACCTTAAAGCTGCATAGTCCTGCTTTTTAACAACTATTTTCAGCATGCCTATACTATCTTGTAGTGGGTATGTAGACATGTATTTACAAGGGCTAGCCTTGTGAGCTGATAACCTGCAAAAATGTAATAATTTATTAGGAACATGATAAATCAGTACAAGGAGAAAATGTTGTAAATATCGTGCAAGATTCTTGTTCTTGTTAATTTTTTATTAAAGAATCATAGTACCAATAAGAATCAAATAATTGATCGATTTTTCTGCAGCATATTGTAGGTATGGACTGAAGTTATTCACAGTTTAGAGATTTTGTGTTTTTCTTTTGATTTTTTACCAACTGAACATTTCAGGACGTTAATACAGACTGATGGTTCATTGCTGTTCTTGTAACACAATCAGGGGTGTGTTTGGCAAGTCAGCAGATTTAACACTACCTTTTAACCACCACAGATACCATGTATCATCTGTACCAGTAAGTCAGTCATGGAAAATATGTCAGGTGGGTTCATTCCTAGAACATAGAACATGGGGTTAAATATGGTCAGTTGGTGTGGTAGCTTGAAGATTTATGAAATAGTGACTTAGTGCCCAAAGCTGACAAATGCAGGGGCAATTCATAAATCATAGAATGGTGTGGTTTGGAAGGGACCTTAAAGACCGCCAGTTCTGTCAACATTACATGAATGAGATGATTATTACTTGTACAGCACTGCAGCTATAAGGATTTGTTTTGTTGAAAATGAAAAGAAACAATAAAACCAGTGACTAGAGAACTCTTTTTCTTGTTGCAAATAAAAATGTGGTGGTTGCTCATGCCAGAATATAGACCTGCTGGGGAGACATTTATGAAACACTCTAAATTCTTATGCTACCATTTATGTTATATTTGGAACTACTTAAAGTTATTTTGTGACCTCTAACACTGAAGTCAGATTACAAATTTATATTAAATGACTTAGTTTAAAAGTGTACTGAGTTTTAGGAGACTTGCTCAAGGGAAACTCTATATCTATCAAGTACTCTTGATGCAAATGTCATCTATATATACATATGCCTTATGAATGGTTATAAACATAGCATATGCCATCACTGTATGTATTTCACGCACATGAAAGACTACTGTTCTGGTTTGTGTTTGTGTTATTTAGGTAAAATAGCAATAGAACTGAAACAATTTTTCTGCACCCTGATTTCTTGCTCTCCAAGTTCTTGGTTGCTGGTAAGAATAGATGGTTAGTTTCAATGTAGTGATAACTGACTAAGCAATCTCTCTTCCTTCTTATAAAAAACCACTGTTTTTTTACCTGATTCATTATTCAAATTTGTTTGCTTCTGTAGAAACCAGTAAGAATAAAGCACATCAGGGCAAGTGGCAACCCAGTGTGTAAAAGGTATGAGTCACTACCTTAACTACTCTTACTCCATTCTTTGGAATATTTCAAAGTGCTTGTGATGTCATTAAAGTAGAAGGCAAGACTATTTTGATAGGAGGTTAGCACAGCACATAGCAGATTTCTTGACACAGCAAGTTTGTGTCTGAGATGAATGTTTAACGTGGTCAGTGACAACATCTCTAGGCAGGTTCAAAAACACTTTAAAACACAGTGTCTTGGGGTGATTCTGTGACAATCCTGTATTCCCCATCGCCTGCTTGAATTTTTTTTTGTACCTTTAAACTGCAGCTGGGAGAACTCTTCAAAGTGGCTCACTTCACCTTGCAGCCAGAATGTTTACATATTTTTACCTGGCTGGAGACTTTTCTGCTAGTTAGCAGATGGGAGAGTTTGCTCTCTACCTTTCAGCTTTCAGCTGGAGAGGGACTGAGATCTACCTCAGCAGCTTCTGTTCTTTTTGGTCTCTTTTCAGCTTGCTTCTTCATCCAAGACCAGCTCACCATCTCTGGGATATTCAGCAGGACCCTGCTCGNTGGCACACACAGACACAGATTTTTTCCTTTCCTATCCTTCCCCATTCCTAGGAAAAAGCGATGAAGGGAAGAATTCACAATATAGAGGTGATAATTACAGCTGTAAACATGTAAGAAGATATTATTTACCACAGACATACTATAAAATGTAAAGAACATTTATGCTAGGCTACAGCTGTGGTATTAACACACTGAACTTCCTGGCACTGAGCCTTCACATTGCAGATGTTGTGCAAAAATAAGTTTTTTCTTTGGCTATGTCATATGTAAAATATGTGCATCTGTAAGCTGGTATCTGCATACATGTGAAGTATTGTCTAAGTGCAAGAATTTTAAAACCCTGTGTCAGAGAGCTAAATTATGATAATTTAAATTTTAAAAAATATAGTAATTTCTTCCTTTTTGCCTTGGAGATCGAGTTTTGAAACTTTTGCTTGAAAGCTAGAAGGTGATTGTAATTCTGCTTTTGATTTGTTTGTGTAGCAGGCACTTTGTCTGCCTATTCCCGTAATATGACCCATTGCAAAAAACAGACTTAGCTTTGAACTTTGAAACTCATCTCCGGAATCTCTAGAGATCTCTGTTTCTTGGTGGTCCTTTGTCCTAAATGCAATGGAATTGGAAATATTAGCCATTGTATTGCCTAAATCAGCCAGGGGAAGTGCCTAGTGCTAAAATAGGCTGGCTGTAAATCTAGCTGCTAAGAGTAATAAAGTAAAGTGTTTATTATTACTTATCACTTCTATGAGCTTGTTTTTGGAACAAGCTACAACAAGGTCACATTAGTATGGACACTGTTTAGATGGGGTCCTAGTCCTAAAGAGGCATGTTCAAATCTTTTCCTTTGTCACTAGTAATATGCATTCAACTCTCAAGAGAGGCCTCAGTTACCATCTGATAGTGTGGTGTGTTAGCAAACTCAATTCTATTAATTGAATTCTTTTTTGCTTCAGTTAATATTTGATTAACTATATATAAAAATATATATATATAAGCAAAGAATGGCCTCAAGTTATACCTGTTTCAGCGAAATTTCAGGGTACCTTTGGGGCTGAAATTCTACAGCAAAGGAAGGACATGAACTCTTTTTTTTCTATCTGGGGTGAAACCTCTGCTTTCTGAAATGTAGAGCAAAAGGACAGTTAGTACCTCTCTTTCCTCCCTGCCCTGCTCTTTGATTGTGTTATGTCGTGGAAGTTACTCCTTAAGCAAGTGGCAGCAGCTATGAACCAGCAGGTACAGCAAACAGTGGTGTGTGTGTCCTGCAGGAACTCCAGGTGTGGAGCTGCCCTTCCTTGACCTGCTTCAAGGGAGAGGTAATTCTTGGTGTGTAAATAGCATAAACATCAGTGCAGTAAAGAACTGTACTTACATGAACACATGTACACAGGGAATCTACAGCCTTAGGCAGCATCTAAGCAGTGATTTTAGGGATCATCTTTGCATCTCTGGTGCCGTGCTGAGAAACTAACAGGTGCAGACCTCTCAGCACCCAATTGATTTTGGCCTCTTTACTGCGGCCACTTTGCACGTGGCTGCTTATGGGTGTTAGGCTCACTCCTCTGCCGGCAGCCAAGCCAAGCCGTCCCGGAGAGAGGCAAACGCTCTTGTTCCAGGAACTAGCCTTGAACTTTAAGCTGAAAGCCGCCGGGGTACAGGGAGGAATGCCCACAGCCATGCAGGGCCCTAGGGGTGGCGGCGGCGGCGCTCTCCTGACCTGAAGCTCCCCCACCCGCTCCTAAGCAGATCAGCCTTCCGAAGGAGGCAGGCAGGCTGCCGCGGGAGATGGCGCCAGGTAGCAGGTCCGAGGAGGGGGCCGCCTCAGGGTGAGGGGCAGGCAGGCACAGCAAGTCTGCCCCGCACCCCCCCGCCCCAAGCCGGGAGCAGTGCCACGCGCCTCTTCCCCGCCTCCTCCTCAGCCTTGATCGAGACGCTGGAGGCTTCTCACGGCGGGAGGGAGCGCAGGAAATAAAAACAAGTGTGTGCGGCGCTGGGGGAGGGGGAATCTCTGCTCCCGCTCACCGGCCGCACCGCCTTATCCTGTCGCGGAGCCGGGAAAACTAGGTAAACTTTGTCGGCCGTCGTGATCCACGGGAATGAGAGCGCGCCCAGCCGGTGCGGTGGCGCGGGGCTTTGTTCCTAGTGGGGCGGAAAAGATCCGGCGGCGGGGAGGGAAGGGAGGCCCTTCGGCGGGCCGCGGGGCCGCCGCGGAGGGGACGGAGGAGAGGTGGCAGCCCCCACCGCTGCTGCTACCGAGCGCCGGGGTCCGCGCGGTCGTCCCGGAGCGCGTTAGGGCTGGAAGGGCGCAGTTCCCGGCGGTGGGGCCGGGCGGGGGCTGGGGCCGTCCAGAGGGATTGGGAGCGCTGTCCACTGGGACAGTTCATGTTACCGGGAGCCCAGAGGTGGTGGAGCGCCGCCGCAAGGAAGGCAGGATGGCGCCGGGGCTGAGGGCCGTGTCGTCCGCAGCCAGGCTCCGGCCGAGGGGGCGGGAAGGCGCTACCGTATCTCTGTAGTCGAGCTAGCTCTTTCCATGCTGGTAACTTAGTGGCCAGGCACTCGCTTTTCTCTTAAAAGTTACTTAAACCTGCGGGTTTGCCCGGGAGAAGGATCCCCGGTCTGCGGCTGAGGTGCGTCCGCCAGCGGGGAGCCGCCCCCACGCTTGGTTCCTCGAGTCGCCGTGCACAGACAGCCCTTGCTGAGGCTGCCCTGGACCAGTGCAGCACATCTGTTGGTGTGTGATAAATGGTATTGCCTTTGGTACCCACCCAGATCTCTCCTGATGCCCAGCTTCTGAACTGTTGTCAGTGTCTTGCCATCAATGGCTAAAACTTCCAGCTGCTTGAAGCTTTCTGGTGCCTTTTTAGATAAATGATTCTTCCTCAGGACTGAGATTCAGGATCTTTGTGTGTCTTCTGATAAACGTCCAGGTCTTAAACAGCTTTTGGCATTGGTGCTGGCCAATAGTGCAGGCAGGATAGCTCAGGCTCCAGAGTTGTGATCCTCCATGTCGGGTGGTCTCCTGAATGGTAAGGAGTTGAACCTTAACCTTGAGTCATATTTCCAAGCTTAGGATTAGGTGAGAACTACAGTATCTTCTGTAACTTGAATTTTATTTTGGGATGCTGCTTATCTGTTTAACAGCGGTTCGGTGTTTTTTTTTTTTTTTAATTATTTTTTTATGTTGAGAAATGCCTGGTGGTAGTCATTGCATTTGTACTTGTGGTGTTTACTTTGTGCTAGGTATGAAATTAAACAATAGCAAGAGCTACAAGGGCTTTGGGACTATTTTATGTGGTATTTGATAGGAAGTTTGTGTATGGTGCTCAACTTCGACTGATTACAGATGTCTTAAGCTGCCTATTTTTAAAAGAAACTGCTACAGTTAGTCTAGGCTAAGCAGGACTTTTGCTTAAACTAATGAGATTTTTGGTGAGGTTGAAGCTATGAAAGAGAACCTCTGAGGTGTTGAAAGTAGTGGGTTTTTCAACCTACGTAGCCAAAATTGACTTTTTTCTGTGTAACTAAATTGATTACTTCTAATAACTAATGTTTATTGGAAGGTTTAATTCATCTTGTAATTTGTTGAAAGTATGTGTGCCCATGAATCAGTGCTGCATTGCCAAGAGTTTTCTATGAGTTAAGTTAAAAACATTCTATTTCAGCTTAGATTGTGTATGTGCCCCAGGGAATGATTATTTAGAGAAGGCAGTGACCACAAGTAGTTTAAACAGTGTTCCTTGCAATCTCTGATTTAATCCAAATTCCCTTTCTCCATGTCACACTTTGTTTTAATAGAACAGCTGTGATATTTTGGGATATTGTCACCATTGCCGTTACCTTCTTGCCTGCTCTTGTTTTCTGGTAATTCAGAAAATATTTGTGTGTGGAACACAGAACCTGCAACAGGGATCTTTTTCTTTCTCTTTCTGGGCTGTTTGCAGGGTGGCATGTGAATCTGTTCCTCAGGCTTATCTGACTCTTTGACTACAAGCTCTATGGCTAGCAGATCAGAAGCTACCACTGAGATAGCAGTATAATAGTGCAGAGTATTGGAAAAATACATCAATTTCTTTTGCAGTAGACAAAGCTGATGGGGAGTCGCTTAATCTCTTTTGCCTGACTTCTCTGGAAGTGACCATAATGACAGAGAATGAGTTGGTATTTTTGAGAGATGGGTGGCATTTACTTGGTAAATTATACTAACAACCTTGTTAGTATAATTACCTATATTGTGTCTCCTAAATATACTCTTTAACAAAAAGAGAGATAGTAACTAAAATAGTGAGCAGTTCTAAAATTGCAGAACAGATGTAATGAAAGTAAATCAATATAAGGAAATGAATTTAGAAGTCAGTAAAAATACTAAAGAAACTTAATAATTGGTTAGGTATTTAATTTTAGGGCTTACAGTTTAGTTTTATCCCTGGTGAGGATTTCTGGTGTTTTTCTGGCTGCCAGTTGAAGAATGGGATTTACATTTTGGAGGTATCTTCTGATCCTTACTCAGTACCTATTGAGAATATACAATTTCTCCTGTAGTAATCAGCAGTGAATATGCCTTATGCATCAGATTCACAAAACTTGTCAGAAATTTACAGCTTTATTTATTTGCCACAATTTTGCCCTTTAAGTGCAACTTAAAATATTGCATGGTTCAGTTTGTGTCCTAATTCTGGCACTGACATTGACATCTGGTATTGAGCAAAATTATGAAGATCACAATGGAAGTGTTTATCTATACATTAAGTAAGGTACTTATGTTGATGAGTTAAGAGTGAAAATGTATTTTTTGAGTGAAATTGTAGAGCAGTAGAGCACTGTAGAGCAATTCTTCTTCTTTACCATCTGGAAATGTCAGACATTTTTAGCTCTAGTGTGGATCTATAGGCTAAACCTGACCAACAACAAGGAAGTGAAGTCTAGAAAAGAAGACCCTTTGCAGGTCAAGTTAACCTTAGTTCCTGTGCCTTCATGCAGAGGGCTCAAATACAGGACTGAAAGTAACTAGAAGTTACCGTGTCATAATGAGAGTCTAAGTATCAGCTACACACCTGAGCTATTGCTGAAGAGTCTTCTCTTGGAAAATACCTCTTGATGGAGACTCTCCAGCTATGAAGGAAGATGTGTGACAGGAGAGGCAGGAGACAGGGAGTGAGCGATTCAGCTTTTCCAGCCTTTTTTTTTTTAAGTTTTTTTTAGTTTTGTTTTGGTTTTTAAAGTTTTGTTTTGTTTGGGTTGGGTTTTGGATTTTTTCTTCTGTTGTTTCTCCTGGTCCTAGTACCTTTGTGGCTGGAAGGTGAGAAGCAAGCCAGGTGACTGAATAGCCTCTCTGAAAGTTAGTTTGGTTCCTGTTTAGTTATTTCTTACACAGCAGGCATGTAACAGGGATTGTATGTAAGTATTTGCAGGTCTTTGGCAGCAAGTTATTTTAGTGAAGTGTAGGGAAAGCAAGCATCTGAGAAATGTCAAAGCTAATAAAGGTTGTGGCAGGCCAATGTCCCCAAAATGAAGCCTGCCATTCAGTGATGAAAAACAGCCTGCAATATGATATTTTACACCTAGGGATAGAGCAGGTTGCTATTTCTGATAAATGGGAGTCTGATATTTTCTTATGTTTATGGTAGTGTGAGGGAGTCTGCAGTGATAATGGTAATACATTAATGTATGTAAGTGCCCATTCCCCCTTTTTGTCCACTTGATTTGGTAGGCTTCTGTATTGATGTATTTAATCATGTAACTGTTTTTTAAAAGTTGCTATTTTTCTCTCAGCTTAAGAATATAACTGAATTTGCATACTCAGGACTTGTTAAAGAGTATAGCTTTTCTGTGCTTGATATATTAAGCCAGAATTTTCATTGTCTGCAGGGTCTGTTGTAGTGGTCTGCCAGTGATAGGAAATTAACGCTGCCATACTTTACAGGGATTCAGTGTCAACCTTTCTTGTTTCTTTTGCTCCCTACCCCCTCTCTCATCGTGTCCACTCCACCCTGCTACTATGTAATTACCCTGCGGGTACAGACCTGTGTGATAATAGAATTGAGATAATGAATTTCTTTAGGCATAAGGTGGCAGATTGATATGCAGCAATCTAATGAACAGATGTGTTGATGCAGTCTGCTTTCAGTATATGTTCACTGAAAAGGATCTGAGGAAATTAAGCAGCCTCAGAGACAGAGGAAGGGAAGATGCTGTTACGTCTTTGTAGTTCTGTGAGCTGCACAGACATTCTCTTACCTTTGGGGATGGCAGAAAGAGGATGTGAATCCATTTAGGAATGTATTTATTTGTGATTGGGGGAATGAGAAAAAGAATGGTGGTGTTTGGAGAACACTTTATTAGGTTTTATATGTTCAGGAGAAACCTCTAGAGCTTAGCTTTTTACACTTAACTTTCTGTCTTGCATTAATTTACTGAAAAAAACCACTGCCTTTGGTGATAATATCTTTTAAGCCTTAACCACAGAAACAAAAAAAAGCAGAGTAGAGGCCGTCTTTTTTTCTACCCATTTGGTAAAATCTGTATGCTTGCAGACAGAGTGAAAAGGTGATTGTAGACATATGATTTTACTTTCAGTTAATATGCTGTATTATTGTATTTCTTGAAGGAGATAATTTTAGTTTGGGAAACTGTGGAATCCTATGATGTGAGTTTGAACTCTTTTCAATACAGGGAAGAATGTACATTAGACCATATATAAAATTTTCATTGTACTCTACTATCTTGTGTACGTTGCGTACTATTTCTCAGGCTCTATGCTCTGTAAGCACATTCTTATTGATCAATAGAAGAAGTGTATTTACAGCTGTCTTTTTAGTTGGAAGTAAAATGTGTGGCCTTCCTTCTTCCATAGGTCTTTCTGTGCTTGGTCTTTTTCTGCAGCTAGTACTGCTAAAATTCTTTTGAGGAGATAAGGTAAAAAGAAATCACTGGTGTGATTTGACGAGGGATATTTATATTTGTGTAATACTGCCTTGTTGGATACCAGGGTTTCTGCTGAGATATTTTCTCTATCACTGTTTCTTTGTGCCATATAAAGCATGTTGCACCTTTTATCTTTTGGCAGACAAAAACTTCAGGTTTTTGCAGGGCTTCTTGGTTGCCAAAATTGGACGTTTTTGTGTCCTAATCATCCTTATTCATCTCTGTTAGTGCATTTTGGGGCTTTTTTGGTGCACTTAGGTTTCTGTATCTCTTGTTCTGGTGATTCAGCAAGTTGCTGCAGTTGAAAGTGACCCAGAGAACACTTCCATCTGGCTTGTCACCCGTTCTCTGGAGGGGATGAGGAGGGCCTAGAGGGCTGTGTTCTGCATTCTGCACCTTCTTCTAGGCTGCTGGTCAGTGTCAGGATGCTGCTATTTCTTCTTGTCCTTGCAGAAGTGGCTACATCCTCCTTCTCCAGTCCTTTGGCCGCAGTAGTGTCAGTAGCTCAATCCTCTTGACATACCAATTTTTTTTCCTGTTTCAGGCCTGTGGCTGGTTTGTAGTGGTTAGCAGAGAGAGCTTGCTGCTGTTAGACAGATAAGTTGGTAGTTTAGCAACATGGGGGGAGTTGAGGGCAATCCACTGTGAAGAAGGGGGGTGAAATTGGTGTTGGAATCTGAGACTAGACCACTGTGGTAAATAATCCAGTATTCAGAGAGCCAATAAGAGACAGATACCACAGAACTGTGTTTGGTGTGCTCATCTGCAATCTGGAAGAAAAGGTGAGAAGGAGCTTGAAGGCGAGCCTTCCACATAAGGGGACAGTGTACTGGTTTAGAGGTCCTCCAGTCTTGCCTCTTTTTATGCTGTACATGTAGATTATCCCCCTTCCTGTATGAAGTGCAATTCCTGTAACAGGAGAGACTGAGATGTCCTCAGGTCAGGCATTCCTGGCTGTTAGATACCAACTACAACCTAATGGATTACTCCGTTAGAGGTTTCTTCTGGAGGTGGGTGGTCTGTAACCCTTAGATTTAGCAGTGTTAGGTTCTGTCCCACATCATGAGCATCCTTGTTTTCTGCCTCTCATGGAGCTAGTGAAGGGGGAGACATGATCCATGTTCCACAGCCTGGTGTGACTTTCCCCCTAATTGTAAATGAGTTGGTCATGGAAATACAGCTTGTGTACGTGCAAGCTTTTGTTTTGTGTGGCTTTAAAGATGAATGGGTGATAGTAGCTTGTTACAGGATACTTTTCTAACAGTCAGTGTCCTGGAAATAGTAGCTATGAGTGCAAAGAATATCTTTGTGGGTATTGTGTACCTCTGAGAACATCTGATTTTCTGAAAATATGTGCTAGGTTTTGTTTACCTGGTGGATCTGAACTGTTCTGTAGTGCTTGCAATTGAAATGTAATTTTTAACGAATTGTCAATATTGTATGTCTGCCAGGTTATGAGTAATTTGACACTTTTAAATTTATTATATATACATGGAGAAACTTTAGCTGCCTGGATTTTAGTAACAAACTGTTCCCTCTGGCTTTGATGAATGAGTTGTTAACTGATTTTAGCTAATAAACACATAAACTGTTGCAGTGGTCAAGAAATGAGAGCCTAGGTCTATGGTTTAATTAATTGCTGTTGATTTTAGTATGTGATCAGTTTAATTCGTGCTTGGAAAAACCTCTGAAAACACTTCCTTTAAGAACACAAAGTATTTCACTAAGTTAGAAATAAGCCATTCCTGAGGCATGCTATCTTTTTTTTTTGCAGTCATTAAATTATTCTTGCAGTCATCAGCCACCCTCAGCCTTTGGGACTATTTTTATTTTCAGTTGAGATGGGTTTGATTTGGAAGATGAACAGTCAAGTACAATCTATTCCTGCAGGTTCTGGGAAACCTGGCATTTCCAGTGGCAATTTTCAATAGGTTAGAGTGTTTAAGATCAAACTCTGTGGGAAAATGTAGGGTATTTTAATAGTAGTTTGGGTTTTACATAATAAATGTTAAGATTAGTAGATTTCAGTTGAATTACTGAAATTGCTATTAGCCTATTTCCTGAAATTTCTTTCTGTTTTGACTGGTCTAGCCCCAGGATTGGATTTTTTTGAGCTGTAAGATTATAAGCATCTAAAAAACCCTGCTATTCTATTTTAGCTGCTTTTGCTCTTTGAGTATGGTTTCTTGAAAGAAAAACTCCCTTTCAAATATCAGCAATATGCACATTTTAGAAGTGCATCTTCAATCCATAAGTAAAATATAGCACATAAATATGGTTAAGTCTTACATACTTTCTGCATAAGTTATGACTGCGGAAAGAAATGACTGACAATTCTGTAGTTGTTTTCAAAGGAGTTGCGTGTTTTGTGCTTTTTGTAACCTTGCAGGTGCTCCTTTTCAGCAGATATTCAGCAGTGGCCTTGCTGCAGTTGATTCCAGCTGTTCTTTGTTACTCTGAGAGCTTTTTGTGTTCTGCAGTATTTTATGGATGGCAATATTCTTTTACTTGTCTAATTTCTTTCTCTCTTATATACTGTGGTTATGTAAAATATTTTGGTGCTGCCCTGCCGCTCCTTGGCTGCCTTCCTTCCAAAAGTATATTTAAATGTGTAAGCTTGAATCTTATGTTAAGATTTGTCTGTCTATATTAAATTAATTATGTGTCAAGATGCTCAATGATGGGGCAGAGGAGGAAATAGGTTTAATTCTGGCTTGACACTTAATGCTCTTCCATAGAGTTCTTGCCTTTTGCAGCTTAAAAATGCTGTATTTTCAGTCTAATATTTTGCTTTTACTTCAGGGCTGCTTTCTGGAATGTGCTTAATTAGTGATATTTTCTCCCCCCTCCCCCCGTCCCCAGCCTTGGTAAGCACTGGACTTTTCTCCAAGGAGTGGCTTTGCTGAAGCACAATAGTTTTATTGTTAGTGTTGATACAGTGCATCATGGGATGTATAGTTCCATCTAGGAAATGAGCCTCTAGAGGAGTTATGCCAGAAGCCAGTTAAAACTCCATTGCCCAAGAAGTGCAAGAGTAGCGTGTGAAAATCTTTTAGCTTTTGCTGGCCATATTCTTTTGTTTAATACCTGCTCTCTCTGCTGTGCAAAGGTACTTTGAAGAAAACTGATTTTAAAAAATTGCAGTTTTAGCATTTTAGTTCAATGTCATTGAAACACTTTGACTGTTCCCTGTGTGTATACATGCTGTTTCTCTATTTTATTTTGAAATGCAGATGCTCATTCTGCCCTGAAAAGAGAATAGCTGTTCTCTTTGTATGTTAGGGTCATAAAGTGTGTCAACAAACTGACCTTTCCTGAAAGCTGGAGACTAGTTAATGAGGCACTCCAGCTTTCATTATGGCCTGCAGGAGATGGTATACCACTTACCAAGAAGGAGGATTTGGGGGCTAATTGGGAAAGAGTGGCTGTGTTCATGTGTGACATCTTGAATCCACAAGTACAGAACAGTACTTCTGTGGAAAACCAGGACTGAAACATTGATTCAGTCTAGTTTAAGACAACTGATTCAAAATGGTCAATGATGATGTGATGCAGGATCATGTGTTGCTAGAAGGAAATGATAAATAATCAGAAGAATCTCTTGAGAATTGTTTTCTAATGGCTTTTGCTTATTTGTGAAGAAGGCAACCCCTAGTTCAATGAATTAAATAAAGACCCAATTGTCCTGGTTAGTGCCTTTATCTGTGTGCTTTTAAGTGAGACTATGTCCCCTGCAGGTATGAGGTTTTGTGAAAACACAGTTATTCTACTTAATGCAGTGGTTAGGCTGAGCTGGACTGAAATGTCAGTAAAATTGTGTTGGTTTTGCATGGTCTGGTTTTGGGTAGTGGAGGGTCACAGAGGTGACTTTAATGAGAAGCTGCAGAAGCTTCCACCATGTCCAGCAGAACCAATCCCTGATGGCTCTGAAGATGGACATGTCACTGGCCAAAGCTGGGACAATTAGAGATGATGGTAACACCTCTGTGATAACATATTTAAGAAGAAAATCAAAACAAAGTGGAGGCACAGTTTTTTTTCTGTCCAGAGAAGAGGAGGAGGTGAGAACATGTGAGGGAAACACCATGGCAACCCCAAGGTCAGTGGAGAAGGAGGGGGAGGAGGTGCTCCAGGTGCCGGAGCTGAGATTCCTTTGCAGGCCG